>CM017441.1:41465643-41504219 GCA_007726485.1 Eragrostis curvula | reverse complement strand
AAGTATAAAAGCTATCAGAAAATTATAATAAGTATTTTTCTCATTACCTACCATGTAGTACTCCAGTTTTATAATCTAGTGTATTCTTCTAAAAAAACATTAGTAAGCTGATAGACCTAGTCACCACGAATCAGAGCATCAACAGCCCAAAATTGGCCGTTTTAGATAGAGTTAACTGCACAAAACATATCACATTCAGTAATCAGTATGAAGCTACTGCGATTTTGATGGAGCTAATAATGTGACACCCCGTGTCACTGAAGTTCAAAATAGTGCAATAGTGCAAAACCAAACGGAGCAAAGACTGAAATCAAACCAAATAAAAATTCGAAATTCAAAGTTCAAACAATGTTCAAACCATAGCTTGTGAAAGAAGTCAAATTTTTTGCACAACAACTCGAGCAACCAAAAATACCAGTGAGTAGCCCTTCTGAAATTAGAATTTTGGAGAATTGTTGGTGATTTTTGAAATTCATTTCGATGCTCAAAAAATCCCAAAGTCCAAAAATGTCCAACTTTGACAGCTGCCATTTGAATTCTATTTCGAATTGAGATGTGCATGTTATGCACGGGAAAGAGCATTATGATCTTTCGAATGCAACCATTTTTGCAATTTTTGGAGTTCATTTGCTAGTTTCAAATCGAGCGCCAAAGATTGGGGAAAATTCAGTTTGAATAATTCGGGGAAATGAGAAGATGCTGTGGGACCCGCTTTGTCAGTGGCCGTTGTCTCACGGCGCGGTCGGAGCTTTAGCTCCACGTCGCCGCCCGCCGACCGGCGATGCTGCGCGGCGCGCTGGCCCCGCTCCCGACTGCGTCGCGGCATCAAAAAGCCAGCCGCGGTCCCCTCCCGGCTTCATTTCCACCCATTTCCCCCCACTCCCGGACCGCAAACCCTAGCTGCCACCAGCCGCTGCGCTTGAAGCTCGACTCCGCCGCGTTTCCTCGCCGCCGAGCCGGCTCGAGCCAGTCAAGCTTCCGTGGAGCCGTCATGTCACCTGGGGATAGCGTCGAGGTCGCCTTCGCGCCGCGTACCGCAGGCCCCGGATTTGAGCTTCTTCTTCAAGTCCGGCCATGGGGTAGCGGTCTCGCCGCCGTCGTTTTCTGCCTTCCTCCGGTGAGCCTCACTCCGATTCCTCGTAGCCGGAGGTGAACACAACCTCGCGTACCCCTGGGTGCTTACCAATTCCCTTCCCGCAGCGAGCCGTCGGAAATCGAGTTTGTCCCCTTCACGGTCTTCACCGCCGCGGGGAGCGCCCGCTCCGACCGTCCTCCGAGCCGCCTCCACGTCAACACGTTGGTCGCGGGCTTCCCCGCCCTCCGTGAAGCTCGCGAGCCTGCAGCTGCAGCTCCCCCGTCGACCACCGCGACCACACGACGACGCCGGAGATCCCTCACCCGCCTTCCCTCGTCGTCGCCCAGTCTCCGTCCATTTCGCCAGCTTCCGTTGCTCGAGGTGAGCTCCCCGTCTTGGCGCCGCCCCCCACCAGTACCCTCCGTTGGCCGCTAGCGTCACCGGAGCTTACTCCGGTGAGCGCGCCGCCGTGCGCCCGGCGACAAGCCCGGCGCAGCAACCGTGGACCACACGGACTGGATCCCGTTGGCCACACAAGATCTGGTGGGCGATCCTTGTAGCCCAGTATGGGTCCCCGACATGTGAGTGGTTGGAGCTAGTGTGGCTCAGCCAGATCTGGTGCGGCCCAGACTCTGCGGCCCAGTTTGTTGGCCCCAGACTGATTGCCGGCCCAATCTTTTTCATTTTCGGATTTATTAATTTCAGAAAATGCACAAAACTTCAAAAAGGCCTAGAAAAAAACTACCATCAGAAAATACAAACCAATTTCTTTGGACTCCATGTAACATCCTCTGGCCAGGAAAAATACCAAAATGCACTTTTTGCAGATTGTGTATTTCTGGAAAATACATCTGTCCAGATTTTGTTTAATTCCTTATAAATTCTGTTGCCCATAAATCCTGAACTCTTGCAGGCCTGTTAAAGAATCTGATAACACACCTACAGAGTATTTTTCCACTGTCCATGTGCCAATATTTTCTTATATTAATCATTTCTGCACTCTAAAATATTATAAATAATCAATTTGCAATAAATCTGAACTTCACCAAATACTTCAGTGGCACTCTTCACCAGAAAAATGTCATGGACAAAATCAACTTTAGAAATCACATTTCATTTAACTTGCTAAGTTGATTAATGTGATTAAAAATTATGAAGGAATACTCCGGACATTATTAACAAAGTAACATTTGCACTTCGTGAAAGACTGTCCTATCAATAATTAAACATTTTGCATCATATCTGCATCTAACTCTGCATTGTTTTTCATAACGTGTAGTGACAGAGACGACTCCGGAGCCGTCGACTCCAGCTGCCGAGGAGCAGACCAGAGGTGCAGGAGGATAGCCGGCAGACACTGACCCGCGACCCTGTTAGCTAGCTCCTGGCAGGCAAGCCCCGGTGATGCCTCCCTGTGGATTTATTTTGCATTGATTGGGGCTAGTATTGATTGTGCTAGTTTATTAGGAGGTGTGTGAAACCTTGACTGCTAGGACACTTCCTATCCTACCTGGTGTCTATTTTTGTGATGTGGTTAGGTTACGTGAATTGCTGGCTTAGTGCTACGGACGGTAGATCGAGTGGTGGTCCCACTCGCGAGTAGGTTCTCCTGGATTGTACGCTGGATTTTAGGATTGTTGAGACCGACGGGATTTGTTTTAGGATGGGCGAGAGGCTGGGCCTTCCGGTGGGGCCCGTCGGTCGTAAGGACGTCCGTGTTGGCCCTGTGAGCAAGTCGAACGATGACACATGCTAGTGTTTTTTGGCCTAGTAAACTAGTAGCTAGGTTGCCTAGTGTCTCGGGAACTTGCCTTCTTCAGGTACTGGAGAGAAGGGAGCTCCATCAGGGCGTAGTCTGGGACGGGGACGTGCGGGGGGCTTTCTCGGGAGGTGTGAGACCCGCAGTTCTAGGGGGCCTCGCGAATAGTTGCTGCACGGCTTTTTGTGGTGGCGTGTTCAGGTTTTCTCCTGAGGATGTACATCGATGCCGCCGCTCCGTCCGGCAACCTGCTCACTGCGTACACGTAGGTGATATGATTGATATGATGCTATCTATTACATTACTGTTATTACATTGCTATATATACGTGTTGGTGAATGTTACATGGAACTGCTTACAGTGGCAACTTGGACTATATGGAAGCACAGAAATAGCATCATTTTTTATGGGGAGCGCTAAGCTTCCCAAGGTGGAAAGCAGAGTTTCGCTCAGCATTCTTGCTGACGATGCATAGAGCAAAACCAAGTCTTAAGCAGGACATGGAGCTTTGGATTGCATCCTTGTAATTTACTTTTGTTTTCTCTGTACATAATTACTAACCTGTAATTTAAATAAAAGTACAGCAGGGGAAATCCCCTTCTGTTTTCCGTCCAAAAAAAAAATAGAGTATTGCATTGGACTGCTGTGCTCGTTGGCAAAGGTCGGCACCAATATTCCAATCCCAGAGGTACAAGCGGCTGCCCATGGTCCGAGATTGTTGACATAAGGTTCCATGTCCCATGTTTGTCCAGTGACATAAGTTTAATGACAATCTGTTTGGATACACCTGACACGATTTCGCCATATGTTTGCTTCAGTTTTATGCATGATTAAATTGCAGATCATGCTTGAAGGATCGCCTTCAGGTTATGACTAAATTGTGAGATGCTTGTGTCTCAACAAATTTGTAGATTTGCCGCCGGTTCACAGTGCAGTCAAGGTTCAACAAGTGCACATGCAACAAAGGTCGATGCTATAATACCATTGGCGAGATGCACTTCAATTATTACTTTATATAACTAAGTATATTAGAAGTTATTAAACAATCAAAGTGCGAATAGTATAGTCAACAGTGTCATTTATTTAAAAACGGGGAAAGTATTTATTTTTTGTTAATGTCCAGCCGTGCAATCCCACCCTCACTGTCACCGCGTGGGCCCTGAATCATCAGGGAAATCCGTGGCTTGGGCCGAACTGTTTGAGACAAATGGGGCCTCCTCCATGTCCATCTCGCCGGCGAGCCGTTGATGGCAGGGTTGATGCCAGCTCACCGACTCCGATGACAAGAAATGGAGGGCAAGCGCCACGGTAACAAGTGAGAATGGTGAACCCCCAGCGTTTGCTGGTAAATCCTCCCGTCACTCAAAGCCTCTGTGTCTCTTCCCTCAAACAAATCGCTAACATGGTTCTGCACTTGGAGTAAGTCCCTGTCTGAATGGACCAAGGTTTGCTCGGGTAACAGGTCTTCGTGGCCGACCATGGTTCGTGTCTTATCGACCATGTTTTCCGCTTTGAAGTTATTGACCATGTTATGAGCATGCACACAGTTTGGTTCTTCTCCAACAAAAATTGGCTCTCCGGTTAACAGGTATGCGTGTGCCGTGATAAATTCTGTTGCATGAGCATAATGTCTCAAGGAGTACCTTACATTGCAAGAGAAGAAATTTCCTGTTCAATTGGGGATATTTCCCGACAAACTAGCATCAGGCAGGATGAACACAAATTCTCAATCGCCGGCATCAAACTGGGTCATATTAAATTACTAGCAAATATAGTATCCGTGATTGTGAAATGGCGCAGAGCCGATGCGTCGCCATTGAGAATCAGTAACCTTGCTTCTCTGTTCTTCTACCTTGCATCTGCATGTCAACACCAACGTCAGGGTCTAGTCGTTGCCGATGAGCGGTACCCCAAACCTCGAGAACGGCCAACCCATCCCGTCCAACCCTGCCAACGTCGTGCGGCCAACTTGCTTGTGTCTGCCACTAGTCTTCTACTTTGTAACCTGTCAGCATTCTGTTGGTGTGTTTGCTGTTAACATGGTCAGAGGCTGGTTCGCTGAAGTATATCTGGAAACACTTATCTTGCATTTAAATCTCTGAACTTATATGTAACCAAGCAAACGAATGAGGTAATAATCAAGCATAAATCAACAGTTGGCTGATTGGATACAGCATTCCGTTGTTTAAAACGTGAATTTATCATGCTAAAAGTACAAGACTGAATTCAGGGTTCAATAAAAAAAGTTTCAATTCTTATCCAGAGACAATTTCAAGCCACACGAAGCTGAAACAGCGATTTGAATAACTTAATATACTTGACACTACACTCATTGCATATTGAGCAACAGCACATTCAGCAAGCAAACAGAGTTTTATTATTCCCGGATCTGATTGCAGCTCAAGTTCAGAGGCACGCAGATAGAAGGGTATTGCAGGTGTCACCATCCGGTGTAAGCATCATATCTTCATCCCGCACTTGAAGCGCCAAGTAAGAACACTGCAGAAACAAAGAAATTTGATGATAACTACAGATGAATACGTACTCTGTTTTTCCAAATTAAAATGTTTTCTTATCATTTCACGGTGGCCAACAAGTTACAGCTAAACTGCTAATTTAAGACAACTACCTTTACAGGATTCACCAATGGCAAAAAACTATCATGAAGGTATTATGTTAACTATGTAACAATAGTATTATGAGAGAATATGGCAAACTACTGTGTCAGACCAACGAATCTGCTGGAGCACCATACCATATTTTTTTTTAGAAGGACAACAAAAGATGGATGATGGAGTACCAAAAGGCAGGAGATTTTTTTTTTTTTTGTTATTTTCTAGATGAAATGAAAGGTCTTTATTTTTCGGACATAAGAAAGACAGGGGAATGGAATGACTCGTTTCAAGGATAACAGGGAGCCTTTTGTTTCACAAAATAAAAGGGGATGGGAATTTTTTTTTTATCATGGGAATGTTTTTTTTTTCATAAAATGATAGCAGAGCACAAATGTTTTTATGAGCAACATAGGAGAACCTCTTTTTTTTTCTTTGGATTTAAAAGATAGCAAATGGGTGGGTTTTACTTTTTGCATAAATGGTGATAAGGAAGGAAAAATATTTTGAAGCATAAATAGGAGCCTTTGGATAACAGGGGAGGGGATTGGTTTTTGTCATGTGAAAGAAACTTTTTTTCGGCTTAAGCAATAATCGACAATACATTTTTCATGCATAACAAAGGCGAGAAGTTTTTTTGGATTTTTTTTTTTTGGTGCAGATATGGAAAGGACAACAAGAGACATAATGTTTTCTGACCGAATTTTTTTGTATGACACGATCAAGTTGATTGGTGCCAGGAAAAAGCAGGAATTGGAGGAGGAGAAAATATTGAGATGAAGTGAAATGTGCTTCAAAAATGGAATACTAGTAAACAAAGTGGAACAGAAAAACAATGGAAGGAAAGTTCACGGAGACAAGCAGGCACACGCTGGGCAACAGAAACAGTGGAGGACGGCATAAACTAAGGGACAACCAGTTTTGATGTTGGAAAAAGAAAAAAAAAAAGCCTGCTGGCCCCATCCATTTTCAAGCTTGACTGCAAAAGGAAAAGCAACGGAATATCAAACTGAAGGAAAGTGGAAGAAGGGCGTCTACATGGAAAATAAAAGGAGACGAATTTGTTACCTTTGCTCTGAAGCCTCACGACCATGGTGGCTCTCATCGTGGGTACCCTGAAAGTCCGAATAACTGATCGGCATGTATGATGAACGCACGGGGAAAGCCGAGGACACGTCAGCAAACGAGAGAAGCATGCACACGGAAAATCAAGGTAGACGAGTTTGTTACCTTTGCTCTGAATCCTCGCTACCTTTGTTGCTTTCATCATCGGTAGCCAGCAAATCCGAACTGACCAACCGGCATGACAGCATGGGCAAAAGCAGGAATAAGTCAGTAAGCACGATAGAAATGAGAAAGTGTACTACCGTGTCAAGTCAATGGGCGGACAATTTTCTCACCTTTGCTGTTTCGTTGCCTCAGTGTCAGTTTTGTTCGCATCCTTTACTATGCGCCATTCATATTTTCTTGACAGCTCAAGAGTTGGATGATTCGGGTGCTTGTCAATCGCATCCCTGCACTTGGCCTCTGCATCCTCCACCTCAGCGACCCTGGCACCACCGCAGTGAATTTTAATGCTGACATGTTTCAGGGAAGTCAGGTTCTCCAAGCCAACATCAAAAGCACCACCTTCTCTCTCCCGTACTTTAAAGTACAACAAAAGCCTCTGAAGTTTTGGCATCGCTCCTGGAGCGAACACAAGCCAACATCTTTCGTAGTGCATAAAACTGAAAATCTGTTAGAGAGCGAAAGGGATGATCCGCACCAATCATCAGCCGTTCGTCAGTGGTACCCACCGAAAATTACTTTTATATGAAGAAAACATAGCACGGGTAATGCTCCAAGGAGTTGAAGATCATCATGTCTTAGCATCTGGACCTGATGCATATGGAAGAGAGTTCGGAGAGGGAGGAAAACCACCGTGGCAACTTGAGAGGATTAAATATTTTCCATGAATGAATTGTAGTTGTGCAGGGCTGCTAAACTGATCTGGCATGCAATCTAGGGAACATATCTCAGCATCATTAAGCATAATTAAAGTGTGAATATTGCGTAGACTAGATAGGCTCTGGAGAAAAGTCTTCACGCAACTGTACCTGTCATCAGATAACCCATATACCATCAACAACCGCAATCCAGTAAGATTACCGACCTCAGCCAATGCATGTGGTGATTTTGTCACATCAGCGTAAGCTGTTGCAGAGACACTAGACTCCCAATCCCATCTGGAAACTTGACCCCGTCTCTCGTAAGCAGACATTCAAGTTCTCTTAACTGAACAATACTTGCTGGAAGTTCTTTTATGGATGTCGCTGTCAAATCCAAAGTATTCAGATGCTTAATGTTTCCAATTTCTTCTAGGAGGTCTGCTTTGAACTCGCCTCGTAATTCCAGATATCTCAATGATGCAAACTCCCTAGATCCTTAAGATTATTATGCTTACTGGGAACGCATTCCAAATTAGTGCACGGAGAACTGGAAATCCTGACAGAGGAGCATCCACTCAAAAGCATCACCTAGTGCAATGAGTGTTCTTACATGGGACATATCCACCGTTGTTGGCAGCATCACTTTCTCATCCTTGATAGCTTCTTTATTGCTATCTACCTTGCTTCCTTGCAGCGACAATCGACGGATCTTGCTTGTTGGAGATATGCTGTTCGGATCTCCTGATATAGTCACAAAATTTTCTCCATCCGAAATGGAAATGATGAGATCAAGTATCATATCATGTACTCGGCACAATAATGCATTACGGTTTCATTGATACCTAGTGATTGAATCATGCTCCTATTAACAAGCTCATTGAAATACCTCTCTCCAAGATCATACAAATTGACCCCCCCGATCTCCATCAACAAAACCTTCTGCTATCCAAAGGCGTATCAAATTAACTTTTTCAATCTCAGAATCCTCAGGAAACATGCTTAAATGCAAAAGGCAAGGCTTTAGATAGGACGGCAGATCATTATAGCTAAGATATAATATATCTCGCATGTTCCCTAGACTCTTATCTTTCTCGAGTCCACAACCCATTGATTTGTAAACATGATACCACTCATACTTTGATTTATTTGGTTTACTGGTCAGCATACTAGCTATAGTTATTATAGCTAATGGTATCCCACCACACTTCTTCAAAAGTTTCATTGTTACCTCCTCTAATTCAGAAGGAATTCCATCTTCTTCACAGAATATTCTTTTGGAAAGCAACCTTTTGGAGTCCTTGTCAGACAGAGGATCTAGTTCATACATATTTCCATCAACAGAAGAGAACTCAGCCACACCAACATTGCGAGTTGTAATGATAACTTTGCTCCCATGATTATTGTCAATCAGAGCACCTTCAATGGTTTTCCATGCTTCTTCACTCCATACATCATCAATTATAATGAAATACCTATAGTTTTTAAGAGCGTAAGATGCATGTATGGTAATAAAGCTTCATAATTGTAATATGGTAATAAAGAAAACATCACGGTTTCATATGCAAACAAGACAATTTAGACGCATTAAGGTGGTCAAAGGAGGGATTTTGGTGGTACTGTTCATTTTGATTTCATTTCGGACCCCACCAATAAATACGAAATGTTGGATATTTTGGTGAAATTTTGCTGAAATTGTTTTCCTAGGCACCAACACAGAAATTGCTCCTTCTTATTAGGTTTTTAGTAGTAGTGTTACCATAACAGTTTTGTATGAATTATAGTTACCACCTGGAGTAAATAAAGCCAATGCATTTAGTGGCATATAATCAGAACAAAGGAATTAAATCAATGGGTTTAAATTGGTTAGCGTATGCCTAATTGGCAATTTTAGAGCTGGTCACCATTGGCACCAGAAATTCATCATACTGGAGCTTAATGCTGATCGACAATGTTAGACTGATACATCTTACTTTTATTATGAATGAAAACAGTTGTTTAATCTTCATAATGAATCTGAAGTAAAAACTCTAAGCCCCCACTGGTTCCTAAAATTATCATAGGGAAACTGTGGGGAACCACAATCCTTCGCTCTAAGGGTCTACATCCATTCAAAACTCAACTTGTTTAATTTCCAGGGATATTCTTGAGGAGAAAAGTTGAAACAATATACATCATGTTAAGACGAAGGCATGAGCAAATAAAACATAAAAGCCCTGAACTTTCAAAGTTAACACGAAGAACTCTAACAGGAAAAATAAAAAAGGAACTTAGAGGTACATGATAGATATACAACACATACCTCTTGTCCTTGAGGTATTGCCTGATAGTCCTTATAAGTTCTTCCGGATCCTTTTCTCCAGCAGCGCACTTGTCTTCACTAATTTGCCGTAGTATTTTGCAGAGAATCTGCTTCATGTTTGGCCGATGAGATACAGAGACGAAAGCTTTACAATCGAACTGGGCCCCAAGCCTTTCATACACCAAATTGGCAACGGTTGTTTTGCCAAGGCCTCCGACTCCGACAATCGAGACAACCATTGTCTTCTGTTGATGGGCACCCTTCCCTTTCATTAGCAAGTTGGATATGTTCTCTACAGGTACATCAGCGCCAACGAGCTTCTCAACTTGTTCAAAGCTAGCAAGCACGCGAGGATCAACAGTTGTCATGTCAGATCCTGCTGCAACACCTTCCAACTGGTACCTTCGTCGTCTCTCAGCAACCTCATGAATACGTCTCTTGATGTCTTCGATGTCATTGGCAACATGATGACGAACCTTGGCCTTGGTCAGCAAGCCCATGGTCCTATTGATGAACCTTCTGAAGCTATGCGGCTTGGCTTGCACAGGAGCACCGATGTGCACCATGAAAGTGTCAACGCTGTCCTCAATGTCATAGGTCAGCTCCTTCAAGTCTCTCGCCCAGATCTCGTCAAGCTCGCTAATTTGATGAGCTGGCTTCTTGGACAACATGTGCAGGACGGCCTGCATGCTCTCCATTTCGGCTTGCAAGAACCTGATCTCCCCTCGCACCCCCTTCTGCAGCTTGTACTCATCGCTGAGGAGGGTGCCCAGCTTGGAGAGGAGGCTGCTCAGTGCCGCTGTCGCGAGTTCCATGCATGCCTTGCTCTGTTTGCTGTCTAACTAGCTACTTATTTGGCAATGGAGTGTGGGAGAAGAGGTGGGTTATGGACAGAAGTTCACTAGTATTTGGGAAGAATAAATCATCAGACGTGGATATTATAAATGGATCGCTGGCAGATGCCAACACCATGATGCACTTAGCTTTTATTCCACCGGTTAGTGCCCAGTACCTTTCCGTCTGCTTAGCTTTTACGCAGATTCGTGGCACTAGACGAGTGCCTTCCGGCAAGTACCTGTCTTGTCCGCCACCACCTCAATTATTGAAGCACAAGCTTGCGTCGTTAGCTCCATGCCTTACTGTGGGAGCGGTAGTGCTGTTGGCCCTCTAAAAACAATCGGCAAACAGCAATTCCCGTGAATCACGAGGTGGCGGCCAGTGTAACTTTGTCGCTGGCAGAGGCACGCTCTGCCTAATATGTCTGACTGAATGTGTATGTCTATCTATTATCTTAGTATTTAAAGGGAAAAGGAAGCCTTCACGTTCTTCACGTTCGCTCTCAATGCTACGAAATTATCACATTAATCAGGAAAAAGAAAAACTATGAGCCGTTAGATTTTATGAACATTTAACGGTCTAGATTAAGAGAAGAGTTAATCTCAAATACGGCCCACAAAAACAGCATAATTCGGAATAAAAAAAGAAAATTATTAGAAGTCCATAAAGAGCACAGATACACCCGTATCTAAAAGGAGATGATTTCTACTTGCTGTCAAGAAATAAAATAAGAGCAACCAGAAATTGGAAAACTCTACGTGAGACTTGGAAGGATGGTGCGTAACCCAAGATGCAATTAGCGACGGACGACGAGAAGAACGACCCCAAGTTTGCGTCTTGGCGAGATCCAGGCAGCTGGAGATGCGGCGAACTTGGACAACGGTACTTATCCTGGTGAGATGATCGCCCATGGCCACTGTCAAGTCGTCGAGAGAAAACAGACTTGGGTATGGGTAGAGCACTTGCAGTCAACGACCCTCTATGCGCATGCAGCCATGTCATCGATCGAGTGAATGATAGCATGGAGAAAGCAAATGGAGTGAAGGCAATCGGGGCTGATCGGCGAAACATACTTGACACAAAACAATTAATCTACCATGTATGGGTTACCTTGCAGACACCCTAATTCTCCTGAGATCCGATAAGATCTGATATGATCCAAACTGATCAAGAGATGCTGATACAATGCGTCGGACGCTACCCATGTTGATCTGTTGGAAGCTTTGGATGTTCTCGCCGAAAGGCAACAAAAGGCAAGCACCCGTATCACCCGACGATGCAAGCAGAGCAGCGAGTCAGCTAGCACGCATAAGGTCTGAATGTGCAGTTCGTGTGGCTGTCCTGGAAGTTGCATTGGGCAAAAGATGAGCGTTAGGGACACCAAAACGTGGTCCAAAATACGCACACAAAAACTAGATGTGGAACACGCGGATTTTGTCAACACGGATGAATAGGGTGACGACAAACGAGAGTTGTTAAACATCGATAGCATAACCTGGCAAAGGCAGACCGCAAGTCTGATCGAGGAGGGCATAGCTTTATCATGGAATAGAAAGAAAACGGTGGTCGCACAGGGACAACACCACCGTCACCACCACATGTTGGACAGTTCGCTGAGCGTCGATACGGACTCGATTACCAGCAGGAAATAGAGCGCACGCAGCTACGGTCATCTTCCTTGTGGAGTAGGATGCAGGAAAGAGTGCAGTTCGTGGGTTCTCCATGGTGCCACAAAGACAAGCCATTGCTGCTCAGCATGCTTTTCTCAAAATAGTTTGTCTTAAAGATCAGTGAAAGCAGTCAAGCAAGTTCTTTTCAGGTGAAACCGACCTTTTGTCCATGATAGCAAACTCATTTGTTGTGCTAAAGAGGTTAAATTTGGGTTTTCAATAAATCTTTTATGCGAGGATTTTTTGAATAAATCTTGATAGAAATACAGAACGATAGCAAACTAATTGGTTGTACTAAAGAGTTAAAATTTTGACTGGCCTTTGACATGGATTGGTAGTGTTTCTTTGGGTCATTGTTTGGGAACGTGAGGAGATTCGATCAATAGATAAGAGGGCAGTTCCAAGTAATTAAATGCACAGGGGCTATAAGCTAATAAAGTTTAAAACTCCAAATGTACTATGAAGCCAGCTTATGCAAAACATGCCTCAATTTTGTATCCACGTCTGCAGCCTTTTGTAGGACTCGGTGTGTGGGGAATTTTAGTTGAGTTGACTAGAAAATAGAATTGTCACCTTGATGGTTGCCCATTGGCCTTCAATGAAGGATGATCGCGCAGGCAAATTGGGCATGAAGCCATGAAGCAAATATTGATGGTGAGAACCAATTGATTCTGTGGCTGAATATTACCTGCACGAAGCTACTTTGTTTACGTGGCACGCGTCGGAGGAGGAGCCGAACATTGAGGGCAGAAACCATTAATATGTATGTGAGGCGTTCATCAGCTTCTTCCCCTGTTTGCTTTTGTGGTGCTGAACATCAACATCGAACCTAGCAGACAAAGAAGAGCTCAAGAGCAGGAAGGAAACAAACAGAGATGGGGATTATAAGAGTCGGATGTTTAGCACGATTATATGTTAGGGAGCTGCAACCCATGGCTGCTTCATCACCGCGTTTACGACGATGAGGAAAAGTGGCCCCGCGCGTTCTAAAGACCTGCCAGGTCAGGTACCTACCAATTGAAAAAAATTCTATGCCAACAACCATCTAGATTTTCTTCTGTTTCTCAGGACTACCTGCATCCACCAGTTGGTTACACTGAACTTAAATTAATCCAAATCTAACTCGAATTTTGTTTAAAATTTGAAATTTAGCTATGCATCTTGATATGAGAAATCTGATAGAAACTGATATAACAGGTCCGCTGGTAATTTTTCCAATACAAAAGTTTTAGAGCAAAGGCAAGAGACATGCTCCTTTGAGCAAAGGCAAGAAAGCAATAGAGTTCAGCTCTTAAAGACTCGAAAGACTTGAAGTAAATAATATCAGTCAAGAAGGAAAAAGAGAAACGATTAATTAATCAGAGAAGGGAGAAAGATACAAAAAAAAAAATTAGAAAGTTCAATATGGTTCATACTATCTGGGCCTCAGCATACAAAATATATACCTGAAGTAACTTTTTGTATAATGCAAATATTTGGCATGCCCACTATATAATATTGTAATTTTTATTTAAAAAAACAAAGTTGGGGGACCTAGCCGTGCAATTTGCGCGGGTCACCTTGTTAGTTTTATTTAATAGTATATGACCCTTCCACAATGATGGTTGGAAAAAAAGAAAATAATTCTAGAAATTTCTAAAAAAAGCAAAATATCTGGCCGTTAATCCTCTCACGACATAATCTTAGAAAGAAATCTGACGCTTAATACCTCCTTGGGTCGGGGTTTTTGGTTTTTTTTGAAATTTTGGATTCTCAGAATCAACACCCAGAATTTGCATACAAAAAAAAGACCCAATATTTTTGGTATCCGAAAATTCGTATTTTGGTTTTGGATACTTATAAACCAACAAATAAAAAATACAACTACAATTTGTGTCAAACCATCCCTTGGAGAGAGTACCATTTTGGTGTAATCTAGAGTGCGTAAGCAATATATGCGTCTCGAGAGAGAGAGAGTTGACATACTTGAACTGTTCATGGGAGTAAATTGAGCCATGGTTTTATTTAGGTGGTGAAATGGACACACAAAACTGTTTGGAGATTAAAGTAGACTTTTCTTATGTTAAAAAACTGCAACAAGTTATCTAAAGGAAAAGGTCTATTTTACTCCCAAAAGTAAAAGGCTGTGTTCCAACACATTATCTAACCTATTACTGGTACCTTTATTTTTTATTGAGTAATCACCTGAAACATCACTCTTATACCAGAAAAGGGTAAGACATCTGTGACACCCCGTGTCACTGAAGTTCAAAATAGTGCAGAATAGTGCAAAACCAAACTGAGCAAAGACTGAAATCAAACCAAATTAAAAATTCGAAATTCAAAGTTCAAACAATGTTCAAACCATAGCTTGTGAAAGAAGTCAAATTTTTGCACAACAACTCGAGCAACCAAAAATACCAGTGAGTATCCCTTCTGAAATTAGAATTTTGGAGAATTTTTGGTGATTTTTGAAATTCATTTCGATGCTCAAATAAATCCCCAAAGTTCCAAAAATGTCCAACTTTGACTAGCTGTCATTTGAATTCTATTTCGAATTGAGATGTGCATGTTATGTCACTGGAAAGAGCATTTCATGATCTTTCGAATGCAACCAGTTTTGCAATTTTTGGAGTTCATTTGCTAGTTCAAATCGAGCGCCAAAGATTGGGGAAAATTCAGTTTGAATTAATTCGGGAAAATGAGAAGATGCTGTGGGACCCGCTTGTCAGTGGCCGTTGTCTCACTGCGCGCGTCGGAGCTTTAGCTCCACGTCGCCGCCGCCGACCGGCGATGCTGCGCGGCGCGCTGGCCCGCTCCCGACTGCGTCGCGGCATCAAAACGCCAGCCGCGTCCCTCCCGGCTTCATTTCCACCCATTTCCCCCACTCCCGGACCGCAAACCCTAGCTGCCACCAGCCGCTGCCGCTTGAAGCTCGAGCTCCGCCGCGTTTCCTCGCCGCCGAGCCGGCTCCGAGCCAGTCAAGCCTTCCGTGGAGCCATCATGTCATCCCGGGGATAGCGTCGAGGTCGCCTTCGCGTCCGCGTACCGCAGGCCCCCGGATTTGAGCTTCTTCTTCAAGTCCGGCCATGGGGTAGCGGTCTCGCCGCTGTCGTTTCTGCCTTCTCCGGTGAGCCTCACTCCGATTCCTCGTAGCCGGAGGTGAACATCAACCTCGCGTACCCCTGGGTGCTTACCAATTCCATTCTCCCGCAGCCGAGCCGTCGGAAATCGAGTTGTCCCCTTCACTGGTCTTCACCGCCGCGGGGAGCGCTCCGCTCCGACCGTCCTCCGAGCCGCCTCCACGTCAACACGTTGGTCGCCGGGCTTCCCCGCACCTCCGTGAAGCTCGCGAGCCTGCAGCTGCAGCTCCCCGTCGACCACCGCGACCACACGACGACGCCGGAGATCCTTCACCCGCCTTCCCTCGTCGTCGACCAGTCTCCGTCCATCTTCGCCAGCTTCCGTTGCTCGAGGTGAGCTCCCCGTCTTGCGCCGCCCCCACCAGTACCCTCCGTTGGCCGCTAGCGTCACCGGAGCTTACTCCGGTGAGCGCGCCGCCGTGCGCCGGCGACAAGCCCGGCCGCAGCACCGTGGACCACACGGACTGGATCCCGTGTGGCCACACAAGATCTGGTGCGGCTATCCTTGTAGCCCAGTATGTGTCCCGACATGTGAGTGGTTGGATCTAGTGTGGCTCAGCCAGATCTGGTGCGGCCCAGACTCTGCGGCCCAGTTTGTGGCCCAGATCTGATTGGCCGGCCCAATCTTTATTCATTTTCGGATTTAGTTAATTTCAGAAAATGCACAGAAACTTCAAAAAGGCCTAGAAAATAAACTACACATCAGAAAAATACAAATCCAATTTCTTTGGACTCCATGTAACATCCTCTGTCCAGCAAAAATACCAAAACGCACTTTTGCAGATTGTGTATTTTCTGGAAAATACATCTGTCCAGATTTTGTTTAATTCCTTATAAATTATCTGTTGCCCAATAAATCCTGAACTCTTGCATGCCTGTTAAGAATCTGATAACACACCTACAGAGTATTTTTCCACTGTCACATGTTGCCTAATTATTTTCTTATGATTTAAATCATGTTCTGCACTGTATAAATTATTATAAATAATCTAATTTGCAATAAATCATGAAACTTCACCATAAATTACTTCCAGTGGCACTCTTCACCAGAAAAATGTCACTGGACATAAATCAACTTTAGAAATCACATTATTCATTTAACTTGCCTAAGTTGATTAATGGTGAACTTAATTAAAAGTTAATGAAGGAAATACTCCAGACGAAATTAATTAACAAAGTTAATCATTTGCACTTACAGTGTAAATGACTGTCCTATCAAGTAATTAAATCATTTTTGCATCATATTCTGCATCTAACTCTGCATTGTTCCTTGTCATAACGTGTAGTGACAGAGACGACTCCGGAGCCGCTCGACTTCCAGCTGCCGGAGGAGCAGACCCAGGAGGTGCAGGAGGAGCAGCCGCAGCAGGACACTGACCCCGCTGACCCTGTTAGCTACGCTCCTGAGCCAGGCAAGCCCCGGTGCATGCCTCCCTATGTAGGATTTTATTTTCGCACTTGATTGGGGCTAGTAATTGATTGTGCATTAGGTTTATTAGGAGTTGATGTGAAACCTTAGACTGCATTAGGACTACCCTTCCATATCCTACCTGGTGTCCTATTTTTGTAGATGTGGTCTAGGTTACGTTAGAACTTGCTAGGCTTAGTGGCTAGCGGACGGTAGAAGTCGAGTGGTAGGTCCCACTCGCGAGGTAGGTTCATCCTGGATTGTACTAGCTGGATTTAGGATTTGTTGAGACCGGACGGGGATTTGTTTGTGTAGGATGGTGCGAGAAGGCTGGGCCTTCACGGTGGTAGCCCCGTCTGTGTCGGTTAAGGACCGTCCGTTGTTGGCCCTGTTGAGCAAGTTCGAACGTACTGATCACATGCTAGTGTTTTTATGGGCCTAGTAAACTTAGTAGCTTAGGTTGCCCTAGTGTCTCGCGGATACTTGCACTTTCTATCATGGTACTTGGGAGAGAAGGGATGCCTCCCAATCAGGGCGTACGTCTGGGACGGGGACTGTGCGGGAGGGCCTTTCTCGGGAGGTGTGAGACCCAGCCAGTTCTAGGGGGACCTTCGCGAAAAGTTGCTACATACGGCTTTTGCTGTGTGTGGCGTGTGGTCAGGTTTTCTCCTGCAGGATGTACATCGATGCCACCGCTCTTGGTCAAGAGCAACCTTGCTCACTGCGTCACATCGTAGTGTGATATGATTGATGATATGATGCTAGTCTATTACATTACTGTTATTTACATTGCTATATATACTGTCATCGTTGATGTATTGTTACTATACCTGCTCTAGATATATGAACACTGCTTTATTGGTTAAGTACTTAATTGGAATTAAAACTTGAAAGTAAGGACCAAGTAATTAGAGCGTTTTTATGCAATTGCGTCAGCCACCCCATTGTAGCCTTTGCATAATTAGGAGTCGGCTGTAGATAGCCAATTTGACGGGTAAGACTTGCTGAGTATTAGTTGCTCAGGGTTTGGCTCTTTATGATTTTGTTGCAGGTAGCACCTTTATCCCCGACTCTACAGGTGGAGGTGGACAGTGGGATGGCCAGCTTCCCTTTGGTTGGACAGCCCACTGGGAGACTGAGGAGTGATCTCCTCTCGAGTCCGCATCTTCATGGCTTTGGATGCGGGTTCTTGTGTATCGTGAGCGCGTGCGCTTGTACTTTATTTCTAGACTTGTATTGTTTATTTCCGCTGTGCGACTCTGTATTTTAAATGGATTAATGTAACTACTTAAAGACTTAATTTGTGCTTTTTATATGCTGTACTGTTGCGTCTGTTCATCAGCGCTTGACCGACTCGATCCTGCGAAAAGCGGAGACGCTTCAGCTGGTACCAGAGCCAGGTTGGGACAGTACATCATATAAACGGCCTATTTTCGAAAATCTAACCACGTACGTGTGAGGATCGAAAAGCCTATTATAAGGATGTTAGAGTAATCAGGTGGTAATAGGAGTTGATTGTTATTTTCTGTAACGACGCACCGACGCCCAGGTAAGAAGGTAAGGAACTACATGGCGCTGATTTTGAATATTGGTGGCGGAGTTTTGTTATGTTCCGTGAGCCATCGAGTTCACGAGGAGTTGAGGATGGTGAGGATATGTCATTGGGCCATGTATTACATTTTTATGAGATACGTCACCTGTGTAGGTTGGTTGAGGTGACGTTGTGTGCTTTGCAGGTACACTAACTCGCGCGTAGATCGTGTAGAAACGTTTGTGAGTGCGAAGTAGTCACCACCACTGTCTACGGCCTGCTATATTTGGGCAAATTTTATTTTGTGAGGACGTATAGGTCGTGCATGCATTGCATCTTCATAATTTAAAACACTTCCACGAATTTCAGATCACCCAAAAATTTCAGACTGACAAGCTAATTTTAAAAAATTCATAACTCCAAAACCGCTTGGCCAAATTCGATGAACCAAGACTTGATGGAAAGCTTACAACATGAACTAAAACTTTGTTTCAGAGTTCGCCTTTCTATTCTGTCAGTATCCCGTCCAAATCCGTCAACCAAATGAAACCAAATTTCAGCCTCGACCAGTTTTTCCAGAATCTGTTTGCCATCTTCAAAAATCGACATCTCCAGTTCTACTGATCCATTTTGGGCGTTTGAGCACTCGATGGAAAGATCTTGAAGTTATCTACAAGTTTCGTGTTCTGACTTTTCTCGTTTGAAGCCTCCAGAAGTATCAGTTTTCGTTTTAGTGTCTGCTGTTCTTAGCGAGCCAGATTTTCAGCGTTGCCGTTTTTCGTTGCTTTCCTTGTGGGCTGTGTGTGTGGCTTTTACTACTACTCTATAGCAGCCTGACCATGTTATATTTCTTGCTTAGCATGGTTATTTTGTTCTGTTGGAAGAGATTGTGACTTTTCTCTCTCTTTTCCGCAGATGGCCGACCTAGACGACTTTCCGCACGCCGAGCTTGGGGAGGACGGTGCACTGCACACGGATGGTCTTTACCACGCCGGTTTTCCCTCGCTGTTCTGGGCTGAGTTGCAGCGACTTGGCTACCCCGACCCTCCGCGCTACCGCGGACAGCCCAGCCAGGTGTACGGACTTCCCCGCTTCTCGATGTGGGTGGATGTCCCCTCGCACCCACAGCGGCCTACATGGTCGCACTTCTCTCTTCGGAGTTTCGGTCAGGACTTTGATGAGACCTTGAACAGTGTTGCTCTTCAGGCGATGGTACGTTTCTGTGAGATGCACATTGCTGATCTTGGCAACACCTCACTGAGCTTGTTCCCAGTCAGCACCACAGGTCACCCTCAGTACAGGAGACGTCTCAGGCAGCTTGACAGCGGCAACTTGGTCCTCACCCCGACGCAGCTGCCTTCTACGGCTCGACACCTGTCCGAGCTGTACAGGGTTCTTGTGGCTTCTGACCGCGCAGGTGGGCGGACTTTGAGCCGTGTGGAGGAGTTGTCAGAGACAGTGGACGCTAGGGACGACAGGATTGCGCAGTTGGAGCACGCCTTGGCCGTGACTACCGCTCAGCGCGACCACTGTGCTGCTCAGCTTGACCAGTGTGTTGCACAGCGCGACCAGTGTGCCGCCCAGCGTGACCAGCTTGCCGGCCAGCTCACTGCACGTGGCCACGAGATTTCAGAGTTAGTCGACGAGCTAGCTGCTTCCCTGAACCACGCAGGACAGCTCGAGCAGCAGTTGCAGGTCGCCCAGCACCAGATAGTGGGACTCCAGGAGCAGGTTGCTGCAGCAGTTGTGGCACCTCCAGCAGAGGAGGAGGCACAGGAGGAGGCCGTGTCAGAGATGAGTGTTGAGCTGTTTCCTTCAGAGATCCTAGACACCGCTTCCTACCGTGGTAGGAGGCACCGTTAGTTGCCTTACTCGGCAATCCAAGCGTGACAGAGGCGCGCTGGATGCGATGTGGATGACGCATGTGCGTCGTAGTTGTCGACAGGTCCTTAGTTAGCTTGATCTAGGAGCATCATTCTAGTTGATCAGTAGTAGCAGTATTTTGTTGGATGGCATCACCCCTATGTACGCACGAGTGGATTGTACCATGATCTATGTAATGAATGCTCTGTAAGACTTAATTAATGTTATGAATGGATCTGTCAGTTTAATTATTTGGATCCGAGTTACTTTTGTTTCTGCCGTGCATGTCAATTTAAATTTCCGCCTGATAATGATATTGTATTCTGGAGCTAACGGTGGAAATGTTTAATTGGCAGGATGCCGCCGCGTCGCCCGCCGCCGCCGCCACCCCCGCAGCACACTCTGGCGGAGGCGATGCACAACCAGACGGAGCTGCTCAGGACTCTCGTTCAGGCCGTCACCCAGCAGGGTGGCCACCGTCGGGGCGCACAGCCAGGCTGCACCTACGCAGACTTCCTGGCCACTCACCCGCCTGTCTTTTCCGGGTCCACTGACCCGATGGAGGCGTAGGCTTGGCTGCGCACTGTGGAGTCCAAGTTTGGGCTCCTTCCTGCCTGCACAGAGGTGCAGAAGACACTGTTCGCGGCGCAGCAGCTTCACGGGGCGGCTGGAGGATGGTGGGCAGCTCACCTTGCCACTCTTCCGGCCGGTCAGCAGTTGACTTGGGCACAGTTCAGAGAGGCCTTTCGCTCGTTCCACATTCCGCCTGGCCTTATGCAGCGGAAGCTCAGGGAGTTCCTGGACCTCAGGCAGGGAGGCAGGAGCGTGTTCGACTACGCCCAGGTGTTCAACCACCTGGCCCAGTTTGCTCCAGACCAGGTAGACACGCCCGCCAAGCGGAAGGCGTGTTTCTTGAGAGGCTTGTCTACCAAGCTTCAGTCCCGGCTTGTCCTGAACCCCGGTGGTACCTTCGACGAGCTTGTCAGTGCAGCGATCGTGATGGAGGATGCCATCAGGGCACACCAGGACGACAAGAGGAAGAGGAAAGCAGTGGCACCACAGTCTGGCAGCACTTCAGCCAGGCCACGCCTTGTGTACACCGCTCCCAGTGGACAGAGGTACCTTGCACCTCCACAGTACCAGCGTCAGCAGCAGCAGCAGTTTGCTCAGAGACAGCCACAGCAGCAGCAGCGTCAGCAGCAGCAGCGCTCGCAGCAGCAGCAGCAGCAGCAGCAGGCAGAGGTTTTCCGTGCTTCAACTGTGGACAGGTGGGGCACTTTGCGCGTGACTGCCGTGCAGCACCTAGGCAGAACAACGCGCAGAGGGCTCCAGTTCAGGCAGCAGGACAGCAGCGCCAGCAGGGCAGGAACGCGCCAGTCAAGACTGGGCGCGTTAACTACACCACTGCAGAGGAGGTTCCAGAGGGTGAGCAGGTTCTAGCTGGTACGTTCTCTATGCGACACGAGCCCGTGGTTATCTTGTTTGATTCAGGTGCGACACATGAGTTTGTCAGTTTAGCTTGTACTCGACGACTTGGTCTTGTGATTTCTTCCTTAGAGACTCCGTACGTGATCAGTACACCAGGAGGCCGCATTGTGACGAGGCAGATAGTGCGTAATGCTCCTATTGACCTTGCTGGACAGATCTACCCGACCCATCTTATTGTGTTGGATGGTCAGGGTTTAGATGTGATACTTGGTATGGGATGGATGAGGGTCCAGAAGGCTGTTCTTGATACTTCTCTCCGTCTTGTTCACTTGGATTCTCCTATGCACGGCAAGGTCACCCTTCAGCTATCCTTGTTGGCCCCATCGCGACCGTCAGTGCACCAGACCGTTGGCAAGAGTCTGGATATGATACCGGTGGTGCGTGAGTACCCCGATGTGTTTCCAGATGATTTGCCAGGCTTACCACCAGATCGTGATGTGGAGTTCCGCATTGACTTGCAGCCAGGCACAGCACCTATCTCCAGGAAACCGTACAAGATGGCCCCTAATGAGTTAGCAGAGTTGAAGATGCAGCTGAAGGAGCTATTGGACAAGGGTTTCATTCGTCCTAGCTCTTCACCTTGGGGTTGACCAGCCTTGTTTGTGAAGAAGAAGGATCAGGCGCTCAGGCTATGTGTGGATTATAGGCCACTTAATGCTGTGACGATTAAGAACAAGTATCCGCTGCCTCGCATTGATATCTTGTTCGATCAGCTAGCTAGAGCTAAGGTGTTCTCCAAGATTGATCTCCGTTCTGGGTATCATCAGATTAAGATCCGTGCAGAGGACATTCCGAAGACTGCTTTCTCTACCAGATATGGACTCTATGAGTACTTGGTGATGTCTTTCGGTTTGACCAATGCACCTGCTTACTTCATGTACTTGATGAACTCAGTGTTCATGCCAGAGTTGGACAAGTTTGTCGTGGTTTTCATTGACGACATCTTGATCTATTCAGAGACAGAGGAGGAGCATGAGCAGCACCTCAGGATTGTGTTGCAGCGTTTGAGGGATCACCAGCTGTACGCTAAGTTCAGCAAGTGCGAGTTCTGGCTTAGCGAGGTGCCTTTTCTTGGCCATGTTATCTCAGCTGAGGGTATTGCTGTTGACCCTAGCAAGGTGCAGGATGTTCTGGATTGGAATGCACCTACGACTGTCTCTCAGATTCGCAGTTTCTTGGGTTTGGCTGGTTATTACCGTCGGTTTATTCCGAATTTCTCTAAGATCTCCAAGCCCATCACTGAGTTGCTGAAGAAGAACATGAGATTTGTGTGGAGCTCGCAGTGTGGTGATGCTTTCCAGAATCTGAAAAAGCTTCTCACTACCGCTCCAGTTTTAGCTCAGCCTGATATCACCAAGCCATTTGATGTGTATTGTGATGCTTCCGGTACTGGTCTTGGTTGTGTGCTGATGCAGGATGGCAGGGTAATTGCTTACGTCTCTCGGCAGCTTAAGCGACATGAAGAGCATTACCCCACTCACGATCTTGAGCTTGCAGCTGTCGTACTTGCTTTGAAAGTATGGCGGCATTATCTGTTGGGAAATCTGGTGCATATCTACACAGATCACAAGAGCCTCAAGTACATATTCACGCAGTCAGATCTGAACATGCGCCAGAGGAGATGGTTAGAGCTGATCAAGGACTATGATCTGGAGATTCACTATCACCCAGGGAAGGCTAATGTGGTTGCTGATGCTTTGAGTCGCAAGGCTCATTGCAATAATCTCATCGCAGCTCCTTATGCAGAGGCAGAGCCCAGTCTTAGAGTGTATGCTTATGGCTCCTTGGCCAATATATCACTTGTTCCGACCCTGCGAGATGAGATTGTGGCAGCGCAGAAGAAGGATGAGAAGGTGAATCACCTCAGGAGGAGACTCAAGCTCGGGGAAGCTAGAGTCCAGTGTTTCAGAGAGGATGAGGATGGAGTCCTATGGTTCAAGGACAGATTGGTAGTTCCTAAGGACTTTGAGTTGCGCAGGAAGATTCTTGATGAGGCGCACTTGTCCAAGTATTCCATCCACCCTGGTAGCAACAAGATGTACCAGGATTTGAGGAGTCGCTTCTGGTGGACCCGCATGAAGCGGGAGGTCGCACAGTACGTTGCTGAGTGTGACACTTGCAGGAGAGTCAAGGCAGAATACATGAAGCCTGCAGGGTTGCTTCAGCCTTTGAGTGTTCCTGCTTGGAAGTGGGAGGATATCAGCATGGATTTCATTGTTGGCTTACCTCTCACATCCCAGAAGCATGATTCTATTTGGGTGATTGTTGATCGGTTGACCAAGTCTGCTCACTTTATTCCCGTGCACACCCGTTACAATGTGAAGAAGTATGCTGAGTTGTATATTGCTCGGATTCTCTGTTTGCATGGAGTGCCCAAGACCATTATTTCTGATCGAGGACCATAGTTTGTTTCTCGTTTCTGGGAGCAGCTTCATGCTTCTTTGGGCACCACTTTGATTCGCAGTGCAGCTTATCACCCTCAGACAGATGGCCAGACGGAGAGGGTGAATCAGATTTTAGAGGATATGCTTCGTGCCTGTGTGATACACCATGGCAAGTGTTGGGATGAGAGCTTACCTCTTGCAGAGTTCTCATACAACAACAGCTATCAGGAGAGCATCAAGATGGCACCGTTTGAGGCCTTGTATGGACGTCGTTGTCGGACTCCCCTTAATTGGGTTGAGGCCGGCGAGAGAGTCATCTTCCAGGCAAGACCTGCAGCTGCAGCAGAGGAGACAGTTGTGGCTGATGTGGAGGTCATTCCCACACCAGATTTAGTGGCAGCAGCAGAGGAGACTGTTCGCCGCATTCAGTCCAACTTGAGAGCAGCCAAGTCTCGACAGAAGAGCTATGCTGATAGAAGACGCCGACCGTTGGTGTTTGCAGTTGGCGATCACGTATACCTTCGTGTATCCCCCATGAAGGGTGTACGTCGGTTTGGTGTCAGGGGCAAGTTAGCACCAAGATACGTTGGACCGTTCCAGATTATTGAGAGATGTGGACCCGTCGCTTATAGATTGGAGTTGCCCTCCAACCTCTCCAGTGTTCACAATGTGTTCCACGTATCGCAGCTGAAGAAGTGCTTGAAGGTTCCTAGTGACAGAGTGGTCAGTGGTGTTGAGCAGCTTGAGCCAGATTTGACATACCCCGAGCAGCCTATTGGTATTGTCGATCAGAAGGACCGAGTCACCAGGAAGAGCACTACCAGATTCTATAAGGTGCAATGGAGCAACCACTCTGAGGCCGAGGCCACCTGGGAGACAGCGGAGTTCTTGAACTCCCATTTTCCTGGTTTTCTACCTCCGAGGTGCGTTATTTAGTTGTTCCATTTTTGCATCTTTTTCTTCGCTCCTTCGCCATTCGTTTTTCCTCCTTCTCTTTAATCTCGGGACGAGATTTCTTTAAGGGGGGAGGCCTGTGACACCCCGTGTCACTGAAGTTCAAAATAGTGCAGAATAGTGCAAAACCAAACTGAGCAAAGACTGAAATCAAACCAAATTAAAAATTCGAAATTCAAAGTTCAAACAATGTTCAAACCATAGCTTGTGAAAGAAGTCAAATTTTTGCACAACAACTCGAGCAACCAAAAATACCAGTGAGTAGCCCTTCTGAAAGTAGAATTTTGGAGAATTTTTGGTGATTTTTGAAATTCATTTCGATGCTCAAATAAATCCCCAAAGTTCCAAAAATGTCCAACTTTGACTAGCTGCCATTTGAATTCTATTTCGAATTGAGATGTGCATGTTATGTCACTGGAAAGAGCATTTCATGATCTTTCGAATGCAACCAGTTTTGCAATTTTTGGAGTTCATTTGCTAGTTCAAATCGAGCGCCAAAGATTGGGGAAAATTCAGTTTGAATTAATTCGGGAAAATGAGAAGATGCTGTGGGACCCGCTTGTCAGTGGCCGTTGTCTCACTGCGCGCGTCGGAGCTTTAGCTCCACGTCGCCGCCGCCGACCGGCGATGCTGCGCGGCGCGCTGGCCCGCTCCCGACTGCGTCGCGGCATCAAAACGCCAGCCGCGTCCCTCCCGGCTTCATTTCCACCCATTTCCCCCACTCCCGGACCGCAAACCCTAGCTGCCACCAGCCGCTGCCGCTTGAAGCTCGAGCTCCGCCGCGTTTCCTCGCCGCCGAGCCGGCTCCGAGCCAGTCAAGCCTTCCGTGGAGCCGTCATGTCATCCTGGGGATAGCGTCGAGGTCGCCTTCGCGTCCGCGTACCGCAGGCCCCCGGATTTGAGCTTCTTCTTCAAGTCCGGCCATGGGGTAGCGGTCTCGCCGCCGTCGTTTCTGCCTTCTCCGGTGAGCCTCACTCCGATTCCTCGTAGCCGGAGGTGAACATCAACCTCGCGTACCCCTGGGTGCTTACCAATTCCATTCTCCCGCAGCCGAGCCGTCGGAAATCGAGTTGTCCCCTTCACTGGTCTTCACCGCCGCGGGGAGCGCTCCGCTCCGACCGTCCTCCGAGCCGCCTCCACGTCAACACGTTGGTCGCCGGGCTTCCCCGCACCTCCGTGAAGCTCGCGAGCCTGCAGCTGCAGCTCCCCGTCGACCACCGCGACCACACGACGACGCCGGAGATCCCTCACCCGCCTTCCCTCGTCGTCGACCAGTCTCCGTCCATCTTCGCCAGCTTCCGTTGCTCGAGGTGAGCTCCCCGTCTTGCGCCGCCCCCACCAGTACCCTCCGTTGGCCGCTAGCGTCACCGGAGCTTACTCCGGTGAGCGCGCCGCCGTGCGCCGGCGACAAGCCCGGCCGCAGCACCGTGGACCACACGGACTGGATCCCGTGTGGCCACACAAGATCTGGTGCGGCTATCCTTGTAGCCCAGTATGTGTCCCGACATGTGAGTGGTTGGATCTAGTGTGGCTCAGCCAGATCTGGTGCGGCCCAGACTCTGCGGCCCAGTTTGTGGCCCAGATCTGATTGGCCGGCCCAATCTTTATTCATTTTCGGATTTAGTTAATTTCAGAAAATGCACAGAAACTTCAAAAAGGCCTAGAAAATAAACTACACATCAGAAAAATACAAATCCAATTTCTTTGGACTCCATGTAACATCCTCTGTCCAGCAAAAATACCAAAACGCACTTTTGCAGATTGTGTATTTTCTGGAAAATACATCTGTCCAGATTTTGTTTAATTCCTTATAAATTATCTGTTGCCCAATAAATCCTGAACTCTTGCATGCCTGTTAAGAATCTGATAACACACCTACAGAGTATTTTTCCACTATCACATGTTGCCTAATTATTTTCTTATGATTTAAATCATGTTCTGCACTCTATAAATTATTATAAATAATCTAATTTGCAATAAATCATGAAACTTCACCATAAATTACTTCCAGTGGCACTCTTCACCAGAAAAATGTCACTGGACATAAATCAACTTTAGAAATCACATTATTCATTTAACTTGCCTAAGTTGATTAATGATGAACTTAATTAAAAGTTAATGAAGGAAATACTTCAGACGAAATTAATTAACAAAGTTAATCATTTGCACTTACAGTGAAATGACTGTCCTATCAGGTAATTAAATCATTTTTGCATCATATTCTGCATCTAACTCTGCATTGTTCCTTGTCATAACGTGTAGTGACAGAGACGACTCCGGAGCCGCTCGACTTCCAGCTGCCGGAGGAGCAGACCCAGGAGGTGCAGGAGGAGCAGCCGCAGCAGGACACTGACCCCGCTGACCCTGTTAGCTACGCTCGTGAGCCAGGCAAGCCCCGGTGCATGCCTCCCTATGTAGGATTTTATTTTCGCACTTGATTGGGGCTAGTAATTGATTGTGCATTAGGTTTATTAGGAGTTGATGTGAAACCTTAGACTGCATTAGGACTACCCTTCCATATCCTACCTGGTGTCCTATTTTTGTAGATGTGGTCTAGGTTACGTTAGAACTTGTTAGGCTTAGTGGCTAGCGGACGGTAGAAGTCGAGTGGTAGGTCCCACTCGCGAGGTAGGTTCATCCTGGATTGTACTAGCTGGATTTAGGATTTGTTGAGACCGGACGGGGATTTGTTTGTGTAGGATGGTGCGAGAAGGCTGGGCCTTCACGGTGGTAGCCCCGTCTGTGTCGGTTAAGGACCGTCCGTTGTTGGCCCTGTTGAGCAAGTTCGAACGTACTGATCACATGCTAGTGTTTTTATGGGCCTAGTAAACTTAGTAGCTTAGGTTGCCCTAGTGTCTCGCGGATACTTGCACTTTCTATCATGGTACTTGGGAGAGAAGGGATGCCTCCCAATCAGGGCGTACGTCTGGGACGGGGACTGTGCGGGAGGGCCTTTCTCGGGAGGTGTGAGACCCAGCCAGTTCTAGGGGGACCTTCGCGAATAGTTGCTGCATACGGCTTTTGCTGTGTGTGGCGTGTGGTCAGGTTTTCTCCTGCAGGATGTACATCGATGCCGCCGCTCTCGGTCAAGAGCAACCTTGCTCACTGCGTCACATCGTAGTGTGATATGATTGATGATATGATGCTAGTCTATTACATTACTGTTATTTACATTGCTATATATACTGTCATCGTTGATGTATTGTTACTATACCTGCTCTAGATATATGAACACTGCTTTATTGGTTAAGTACTTAATTGGAATTAAAACTTGAAAGTAAGAACCAAGTAATTAGAGCGTTTTTATGCAATTGCGTCAGCCACCCCATTGTAGCCTTTGCATAATTAGGAGTCGGCTGTAGATAGCCAATTTGACGGGTAAAACTTGCTGAGTATTAGTTGCTCAGGGTTTGGCTCTTTATGATTTTGTTGTAGGTAGCACATTTATCCCCGACTCTACGGGTGGAGGTGGACAGTGGGATGGCCAGCGTCCCTTTGGTTGGACAGCCCACTGGGAGACTGAGGAGTGATCTCCTCTCGAGTCCGCATCTTCATGGCTTTAGATGCGGGTTCTTGTGTATCGTGAGCGCGTGCGCTTGTACTTTATTTCTAGACTTGTATCGTTTATTTCCGCTGTGCGACTCTGTATTTTAAATGGATTAATGTAACTACTTAAAGACTTAATTTGTGCTTTTTATATGCTGTACTGTTGCGTCTGTTCATCAGCGCTTGACCGACTTGATCCTGCGAAAAACGGAGACGCTTCAAATAATGGGCTTGAAACACATGGATTAGCTCAAAGACATAGTAGACGAGGTCCAGTGTACCCGCGACAGGTACTGGGATGAAATGCAATAACGAGAAAATTGAGGAGAGAAATATAATGGGAACACATCAGAGTACCAGGCCACGGCCGAGGTTGACTTTGGCGAGCAAGTCCATTCCCAGTTGGACTGACGCTGACTGGCACACAACAGTCCTCATCCAAGTCGCGCCGTCTTGACCGTGACAATTTCTTCCGCGCGTCCCACACCCGGTGTTCCTTTCTAGCGCTCTAAATTTTAGAGAGGTCATATCAAAAAGAATTTTATTATTTAAAAGTATTAAATAAAATTTAATTACAAAACTAACTGCAGAATTCCAGATCTAATTCGCGAGACGAATCTAATAAGAGTAATTAAACTATGATTAGGTAATGGTTACTGTAGCATCACTGTAGTAAAATATAGATTAATTAAACTTATTAGATTCGTCTCGAAATGTTCCTAAATGATAAGATTTTCTTTTATTTTAAAGGTTAAAATTTAGAAGGGTGGAAACCAAAGCGAAGCAGATCTCTGCCACTCGTCTGCGTCGTTGATGCTTCACGTGGAGGAGATGCCAGGACGTCACCCCGTGCCCGGCGCTGATGTGCAAGACGGGGCATCTTCTCAGCAGCTGACGGGTAAGCCCCGGCCCGGTTGGGGCGCCCGGTGCGGAATTCCGTCGAACAACTCGACGGCATGTCCCCGTAGGAGGGGGCACGAGCCGGCCAGCCGAAGACCACGGGGAGGACATTCCGTCGGGAGCCGAACGGGTGAGGTAGACAAAGACCGCGTAAATTAGAAAAACCTTAGTTCACCTCCGACTGAAACGAACTTTTTTTAAAAAAAATTCATTTTTAAAAGTCAGACTATATTTTATATGGAACAAAAGAGGGTTGTGACCCTATAGCTCTGCAATTGACACAAGTCACACAACTAATCTATCTGATGTCCCAATGTTGTTGCCAGTACTGCTGTCAAAGATTATCAGTCTCTTTTAAAACATTTTTTCGTATAATGTCAGGTGTAGGCTAATAACTTATGAAAAAAAAAAGAGTCTGAAGAATAGTAAACTTCCAGCAGTAGAAGACCATCAGGCATTTAAAAAAATACACAAAGCCTTTCCCACTGACCACCGCTTGATCTTGAACCCACCATTCGCATCAGCTCAATTCATCCTTGAGCATTCATCAGTGCAGATAATAGCCAATTACCAAAAGATGCCCAAACCACAGAATATGCAAACAGATCAAAGAAACATATTACGAGAACCTTTACGGTATTACATACCACTTCCTCCGCCATTATGACATTGAAACAACAAAGTAGTTGAGACAAAATCAAGACAGACATAACAAAAGGATGAATGAGCTCATAGTTTAACAGATATAATGGTCAAGTAACAGCTTAATATCAACTTCCAAATGCGAACAAATTAAGCTCTGAACATACATTTAAACAAAACAATGCCGTTATTTCCACATAATAACAATGAACCATGTGGTCAAATGTATAGTACTCCATTGAGAATGAAATCTACACTTCAAACTTGTTGTTCAGGTATCAGCTGTTCGGTTCCTGAAGCATCTTCACGATGTGACGGAGAGGAAATCCCACATCCCTTCTCAGGCTTCAGGTATTTTGCAAAAATAACTGACAAGAAAATCACAATCACTAGGTATACTACAACACCGACTACCAGAGCATACACATAGACTGAAGTCCGGATTTTCCGGCAGCTTCCAGCAGCAAAAGCTGTCATGAGGGCCAGCAGGTTTAGCACCATGAATATGCGCAATACCCCAAGTGGCACATTTTTCTTCCAGACAGATTTATTCAACAAAAACATGATTACCACAATAGATGTCATGAGGGAGATAGAGTTGAACCAGAAGAATATTCTGTAACGCCGGGGATGAATATCAAGAAGGATCGGATTGCCTGCCACATGGCCTTCAATATCATCATCAGACCAGGTGCCACCCGGTGGGTTTAGACCAGCTTGGTATGTGATGGAGGCTGCTAAAATTGCAAGGAGCATCAAATACTTGTGCTTCTTCTGATCACCATTGTGACGACCTGAACTTTCTTGCTTCTTAAAAGTAGATCCTTTCCCGCCCTCCTCCTTACCGACAAGAAGCTCAAGCAGATGTTCTACCAATTTGCATGTTGGCTCTTCTGGAGTATCATGTGTCGAGGAGAGCAGAAGCACTTGAATCAAAAGGGAGATCAGAACCGCAATAGCAATGATGATGAGATAAACAGATTGTTTTGCTGTCCTGAAGCTTCCAGCAGAAAAGGCGATCAAGAGGCCAACTAAACCCACCACCAAACACACTCTCAATGCATAGGACTTGATACCATCGTCACAGGATTCCTTGTTCACAAGTAATATTGTAATAACCACAGATGAAACGAAGGAGAATGAATTTGAGTAGTAGAATACATTGTAGCGCTTTAAATTGTTGTCCAGAAGGATCGGATCTCCTGGTTTGCCACTGACATCCGGATCATCTGACCATACACCTCCTGGAGGGTTCATGCCAGCTTGATATGTGACCGTCGCAGCTAGAACAGCTAGCATTAATAGTAGATTGCGCCTCCGCTCCCAGTCCTTTTCTTTAGCATCACTTTTCTGGTTGTGCCCATTAGTGTCCCCAGACTGATGTAACTCTGGCCATAAATTATCTAGCCCCTTTGCTACAAACTCTTTCCACCTTTTAGGGATCACATGTATTGCTATCAGAACATGAACAGCAACATAAGCAAGCACGAGGCATAGCAACAGAGATATGTAAATAGAATTCTTCGTCTGCCGACAGCTCCCCATAATATAGGACCCAGTTAGAGCAAGAAGATCCACTATCATTGCTATCTGCAATGCATATCGTTTTATAACCTTTTTGCTTATCTTCAAGTTCAGGAGCATAATAATCATGACAAGGGATGCAACGAAGGCGATAGCATTTAGATAGAAGAATGCAATATAGCGCCGATGGTGAGTATCTTCAAGGATGGGATCACCAGGTAAATGATAGGGACGATGATGAGTGTCCTTATGGATGGAATGATCAGGTGCGTGATTGTTCTCTTTTCTTGACCAGAAACCACCGGGTGGATTTAAACCTGATCCGTATGTCAACGATGCTGCCAGAATTGCAAGAAGCAGCAGATATGTGCGGGACTTCTTCACAAGCTCATCAGTTGGATTGCCACCAGATTTTTCACTGCAGTCGTCTTGTCCGGGAGCTCCTTCTATCTTGTCAATAGTGCTATTCTCAGAAGGTATAGTAGTATGAGAATTATCTTCAACAATCTCAACTTCTCTGGTTTTCACAGGCACATCAGCATTACGTGCTAAAATTGCATCTTTGGACAAATCCACCATCGGCATAGTATTTGCTGTCTTGATGCCATCCATCCATGAAGATTGTTTTTTCACATTAGCAACTGGCAGGATTTCTGTAGATTGACGCTCAGGATCAGATATATTGTCATTAAAATTTATAGCTTACAGAAAATTCCTAGATGGATTACCTGTTTTGGAGATGACCTCTTTGGCAAGTGCCTTGTGGTCCATAGATTGATTTTCCATATTGTCCACAACATCTGCCTTTTCTGATTGCTGCTCGTTCACCACTGTATGCTCTGAACTGGACAGAACTTCCTCTGTATTTGCACCTTGTATGCTTGAAGGCTCATGCTCCCCTTGGGATTCACTCTCTTGGATATTTGGAGAAAAGGCACTTTCTAGTTCTAATGAATTTGTTACATGGCCTGAAGAATGCCGGAAATTTGCACTAGGATTAGCTTCCTGTGTGTTTCTTGATCTGCTGCTACCAAAATCCAGAGAAAAGACCCGTCCAATTCTATCCATGCACTTGCATGGTGTGTTCTTTTCAAGCCAAACTGCTACAGGTTTGTAAATGATAAATGCAGTTAAAATTGCAAAGCAGATCCATACAACAACAGGAATGACAACAACGTAGAAAGATGTTGCTGCATTCCTACAACTTCCTGCAGCATATGCACCAATCAGACACAATAAGTCAGCTACAACACATACATTCACTGCTCTGCATCTTATGCCATGCTTGCTCAAATCTGGGCTCAGAAGCAGTATGATTGTGACCAAAGATGCAACAAAGGAAGTCGAGTTGCAGCTAACAAAAAAATTATAACGAGGAAGGTGTTTACTGCGAAGCATGGAAGTAGCGGCACGCTTGTTCTGCTCACTTTCAGTCCAAAAGCCACCTGGCGGACTCAGCCCAGCTTGGTATGTCACAGATGCAGCAAAAGTCACAAGCATCAAAATGAACTTACGAGCCTCCTCTACATCTTCCTCTCGGTGACGGCCCCATTGGTCCACATGAACACCCCATTTGGAAAGAATCCGGTCCAGCATAGATTGCACATTCTCTTTCCACTCCTTTGGAATAGCTCTTGTCGATACTAAGATATGGATCAAAATGTACAAGAAAACAGCAAGGACTAAAACCCAGATGTAAATGGATGATTTTACTGCCCTGCAGCTTCCAGCGGCATAGGCTCCCATCAGGCTTAACAGGTCCAGGATCATGGTAAATTGCATTGACCGGAGCCACAACTTCTGCCTGGTCACATGCTTACTCAGAAGCAATATGATCAAGACAAGAGATGAAGCGAAGGCCGTTGCATTGCAGTAAAAGAATACCTGATGCCGTGGGAAGAATTGAACACGAAGGATAGGGTCTCCGGCCTCATGCCCATCCTTATTGTTTTCCCAGAATCCCCCCGGCGGAGTTAGTCCAGCATTGTATGTCACACCAACAGCTAAGATTCCAAGCAGCATGAGATACTTCCGCAATCTCCACAGGAACTCAAAATCAACAGTGATGCTGGAGTCATGGCCACCGGAACCATGGATGGATTCTTCCGTGTTGTTGCCGTTGACCATGCCATGCTCCCCTGTGCTGTCAACACGGGTGTCTCCATCGTCTTCAAGGCATCCATTGCCTTGCCCTGGTGCAGCCGTGTTGCTGGACAGATCAATGGCAAGCTCACACGGCCTGCCATTTGCCATTGGTTGCTTGCTCCCCAACTGAGGTTGTCAACCTCGGCTGCTCTGGTGAGTGGCTCTCTAACCTTGCATCCGAAGCAGAGTAAGGTATTCTAAGGTTTGAGAAGAAATGTTGAATATCAAGGATGGTTCTGAAATACAAGGGTGACTACTAGCAGCTAGGGAAGAGGAAGACGAAGAAGACTTGGCTGAAGTCAATGCCCACAAAATAAGATGAGTACGGAAGGCTTGCTTGCCTGCTTTCCCACACAAATGATAAACCCACATGCGAATTATTAAAGCATGCATATCTGACTTGTCAAAATGCTGTCCTCCGACTTGGTCTAAGTGGGACCCAGTCAACTGTGAGAGTCCACACTTGGTTGGAGCTCAGTAGTACAGCTAAAATCTGAAAAGAAAAAGGGAAAATTGCGTTTTTACCATCATTCTGAGTGCCAATTGCGATTTTAACCTCGAATCTGCGTTTTTACGTTTTTACCATCACTTTTTCAAACTGAAGGTGCCGTTTACCATCAGTTCTATTCTCCCGTGAGACAGAACAAATTGGACGATTAAAAAAAAGGAAAAAAAACACAGGAAGACGAAACTACCCCCGCCCAACTCAACTCAGTCGTTTCTTTCTCCCCTGTCCCGATTCCCCATCGCAAACTCTCTCCCTCTCTCTCCTGTCCCGAAACCTAACCCTACACGGCGGCGGCGCCCGCCCGCGACGCGGCGGCGGCTGGAGGCGTGCGCGTGCGCGGCAGACTCGCGGCGTTCGCGGAAGGTCGATGCGCCAGCGAGGCCGAGGAAGCCCGCCGGCCCTGCCGCTGCGAGCTTGGGCAAGGCGGCCGCCGCCGCCACGAGCTTGGGGAAGGCTGCCGCCGCTGCCGCCGCGAGCTTGGGGAAGACCGGCCCGCCACCGCGAGCTTGGGGAAGCTCGTCGTCGCCACGAGCTCGGGGGAGGCCGTCGCCGCCGTGGGTCAAAGGAAGGCTGCCGCTGTCGCTGTTCTTCGTTCAGATCAGCTCCGTGATGTGCTCTGCTTTGCGAATCTTTCCGGCCAGGACATGCAGGACGCTCCTGCTTCGACTTTGAGGTTGGGGCTCTTGGTTGTCATCGGTCGTTGCCAAAGTCCAATCTCGCCTCTTGATTTGATATTTTTTCAGGATTACATCAACCCATGTTGATTTGATTTCTCTGATCTTGCGTGAGTTCACTTGCAGTAGAGAGCTTGCTCTTGAATCCCGTACTGCAGAATTCAGTTTCGTGCGAGCTTCATGTTGAGTGATAGCAGTGTCATTGTTCCTCTCCTACGCATCAAAGAATTATGCACTTCTGCTCTTCGTCTCCCTGTCAGGGAGCAGAACCCTGGCCCGTCTCCAAAATTCTCATAAATCATAGAATTTGTGCCTATTTGTAGTCCTGGACAACATGTGTCAGTTTTCACCAGGCACATACATTTTATTTTTTTTATTTTTTTGTTTCCTAATGCCGGCTATATGAAAATGAAAATTCACAGTGGAAATGATGGAATTTAGATACGTCAGTTTATGAATGTGGGGATATGGTTCCCTGCTCTTTTGTGGAAGAATTACCTCGGAGTGTCGGACTGTGCTCATGATGTGCTAGTTTACACAGTATTTACTCTGAGTTTCATAAATGATTTTGTGTCATGATTGTTCTGTTCAATCTGTCTAAATTTTGTCAAAATTCAAAATTCGTGGAAATATATCCAAATATGTCCAAATTTTGTCGAATTCTGCTGTATATGAGTTCATGTCAAAAGTGATGGTAAAATCACAAAAGGGCAATTTGGTCTTTTCCTTCATCACTTAACACCGTTAAAGGGTATGTAACAGACTCATGGTAGAATCTTTACTCAGTTCAAAAAAGTGATGGTAAAAACACAAAATCGTAGATTCAGGGGTAAAATCACAATGGCACAACAAAGTGATGGTAAAAACGCAAATGCCCCAAAGAAAAAACACCCCCACAATAGAATAAAAATATTAGCAGTTCACACTCCAGTGGGAGCAGATCCTCTGCACATTAACAGTCATTGACGTGTCGGACTCACATATATTCTGGCTTACATGTCAGTGACTCCCCTAATGCACATTCATTGCAGTTAGTTAAATTTATTCCTGTCACATTAAACAGAATCTTACCATTTAAGAGTATTAAATAAAATTTAATTATAAAACTAATTGCAAAACCAACGGACTAATTTGTGAGACGAATCTAATGAGAGTAATTAAGCCGTGATTAGCAAATGTTTACTGCATCACTGTACCAAAACATAGATTAATTAGGCTCATTAGATACATCTCGTAAATTAGCACCCATATGTCAAAAAAAATTTATTATTAAATTTTATTTAATACTCCTAAATAGCAAGATTTTTTTTGATGTGACAGGACTAATGTTTAGCCCTCAGAAAACGAAAAAAGATGAATGGATTTAACTAGGTGCCTTATGAAAGATGTCTATCTATATATTTTTTTTAAAAAAAGTACTACCGGGATGCTATTTTCCCATTATATAAAAAAAAGTACTAAACTTTTTTCCCGAACAATGAAAACAAATAACTTACCAAGTCCTAAAAGGAACTACAGGCTTGCTGGGCACATTAACTGGAGCCGTCCTACATTTGCGGCGTGCCAGGGAACATGAAGTTCTGCAATGCACCTATTTGCAAATGGTTTAGCTGACATGAGTAATGGCTTGCATCCGGAGCTCAGACTAGTCAATGCAAGAGTAAGATCAGTTAATGTGCAAGAGCAAATGATTCAAAGGCAGATCAGTTGCGCAATCGCTGTCACGAGTGGTGTGAACAAGTTGGAAAGAAAGAATACCGCAAGACTGAGGTGCAAGAGCAACAAAATGGCTTTCCCAAAACGACAGCAACACGTTATGTAGATTAAACAAAGTGGAGGCCTAAGGAAACAGCCTCGATCAGTAGGTCCTTGTACAGAGTTTGTTCTCTCTATTTTTTTCGGACTGTTGGTCCTTGTACAGAGTTTGTTCTGCCTTTTAGGGGGCCTTTGAAACGCGGGATTTTTTCCCGTTCCTGCGCTTTTCCTGTGAACAGTTAACTGATTCCTGTGAAATTCCTGTACAATTCCTGTGAAAATCCTACATTCCAAAGGGAGCCTTAATATATTTACCACAGTATGGGCTTCCCCTACTGTATTTCCCTCAAATAAGAAAACAGCCTCGATCAGTTCCAAAATTGCAGTAGTAATATCTAAGCATGGTTAAACAATTCTGGAGCTCAAATATGGACCACCTAAAAGATTGAAACTACCAAGAACATGTAGTGTGCCGGTCACTCAGATCTCACCCTAGCTGTTAAGTGGTTACAAAATGAGCCATCGAACGTAAAAGATAAGTGAAATACATGTCAACCTTATAAAATGGGAATCTGGGATGCAGGGAGTAACAGGCAAAGCTCAGACTTACCTTGCACCAGAAGCACAAAGTAAGCTATAATTGGGTTAGATAAGATATATAGAAGATTTGAGGATCGTTCTGAAGATTAGTGGCTAAGAAGGAAGATGAAGACTTGGGTGAGGTCAATGCCCCAAACGAAGATGACATGTACCTCGACTGCCTTACCCTACGAGCAATAAGGGCATGCACGTATGACTTTGTCAACGACCATTTGCTATGTTGGACCAAGTCTATTATGAGAGTCCACTCCGGGTTGGAGGCTCGGAGCTCAAAAGGACAGCTACTAGCACTTGAGTCATAATAAAGGGGGATAAATTCAATTGTTGACACCATCATGGGCTCAAATAATATAAGCCAAACTATGTTAACTGGATTTGATTCTTGGTCTATGTATATATGAATAAATATCTACTGGCCAGTGGTCACTGTGAATATACTTATTCTTTCTTGGAAGTATAAAACTATTGTATACATACTAATACCGCAAAAATTCCTGACATTGCAGGGCATTAATTGAAGACGTAAATTATCTGCAATGGCAGGTTACATCCAGTTCTGCGATGCTCATATGGGCACATGGGCTAACTGGCATCTGTGCAGTGTTACCATATAGGACTCCAAAGAGACTTGCATCAACAGACCAGATTCCACTGTAATTGTTAACTAGTTATGAAATGCACCTATGAACGCAAAAGATAAGAGAGGCGAGTTGCTGGGATTGTATAGTACCTGAAGCACTGGAGAGGGAAGGTAGGTGACACGCCGATGCGCGCAGGAAACCGACTCAGCCGACCCCTTCATCCACCAACCAAGCAGATGCGGCGAAGCCCCTGTTCACACTACCGCTGTCTGTGTCTGGCATCACAGAGGCGCTCGAGGCACCGCATTGTCGGAATCATCAGAGAAGCCAGGAGTCGTTTCTCTCCGTCCCTGGCAGAACAGGACGCCGTCCTGGACATCTCTGCCGTGTTGTTAAGTCGCCAAGGACGCGTACGTCCCTTCTCAGGCATTGGCTCGAACACCTGGCGGGCATGCTGGGGGGGGAATGGCGCCGGCAGCCCAACAATCCACTCCGTCCAGCGCCAGCTGGCCGACCGAACCTTTGGGCAAGCAGCATTGCCGATGTGGCTGAGCCAAGTGGTGGCGAGTGGAATGCTGCTCTGTTGGGCGAGTCCGGCGGCGAGGGTCCCGTCGGCGTCGAGCAGGACCGTTTTCTCGACTGCACAACAGGAACCCAGATACCAGAACGACTGTTGATGAGCAGGTGCGCCCGAAAGTACCAGATCTGTGCTGGCCTTGATTAAAGGGGGATTTGGTGCTTTTATTCTTGCTTTCGGCGTTTTTACTCTTT
>CM017441.1:41376571-41465543 GCA_007726485.1 Eragrostis curvula | reverse complement strand
CAAAAAACCTTCGCACAAGGCGACGAAGGCGGAGATGTGCTGGATGGAGTGGGGTTGAGGTGCTGCAACTCCCAACTTGTAGTGGTGAAGCAGCCGCGGAGGAAGGGAAGAGGCGGCATGCCGAAGCCGCGCTCGGGAAGGAGGGCGAGAAGGAGACAATGTAGCCGTCCGGCGGCGATGGGATCCTCTCCTCCCCGGGAACCAGCCCACTCATAGCTCCGCGGTGAGGGGCAATCAGGAGGCCGCGCGCAACCAGGGCATCGAGGTTCCCCTTGGTGCTGTTGGACCGGCTCCAATCCGCCATGGCGAATGCGAACGAGGGACGCGGAGCGACGGCGAGCGAGGCGAGGAAGACGAAGCGGTTTGTGCAAGGGCAAGCGGCGGTGGATGCGAAAGGTTGCGAAAACCTGGTAAGGCAAATGAGGTTAGGCTCATCCCTTCTTTATAGTTATCGCGTTCACACGACGCCTCGTTTCTCGCGCCTTCCCTGTTTCGCGATTTAACAGGTGCAGGTGCCTTAAAAATCGCCATCATGGCCCGCTCCACTACCGCACGAAGACAGATCGTGGCCTCGATCCGCGCGGAAGGCGAACCGTCGCGTCTCCACGACGCACGATGACGGCCCAGGCGGGCTTGGAATCCCGGCCGGGCCCACAGGTAATAAAGGCTAGGGGCTGAAAACGCCCCGACGGCCCAGTTTCCGGCCCAGGAGTTCGAAGGCTGGCCCCGCGAAAGGGTTCGAACGGCCGCTCCAGGGCAAAACTAAGTGAGGGGCCACCAAAGAGGGGTCCCCAGCGACCGCAACCCGTACACCGTAGTACAATGGGCCTCTGACGGTAGCGTCCGAGTCCGAGTCTAAAAAACCTCGACCTTGATCACCCATCGAGGGAGGGCATCGAGCCCACTGACTCCGAGCGAAAGGAGTCGGCGATCGAAAAAGGCAGGAACTCGGATTTTAATGAGGCTGACTCCAGCTAGTCTCAATCGGATCCCCGCGAAGGGCAAGCCGAGGCCTTCACTCGGACACACCCGTTTGCAGCTTAAACGAGCACCACGCATCGAACCACCGAGGAATGACGTGGCCGGCTCACGCGTGCCCCGTCTTATCGTAAAGACGCGCGGGTACGGACGAAACAAAAAGACGAAACGACTCTCGGACGGATCCGCGCATCGAGCGAGGACTCGGGGGCTCGCATTCGCAAACAATGACCTACTGCGTGGTCTCGGGAAAACCTTTTTTGTCACCCTCGGCACAAGTAAACCACTTGTACCGAGGCTCGGGGGCTACACCCGGCGGGTGCGCTCGCGCGCACCCACCGGTAGGAGTAGTACGAAAGTACCCTCGGAGAGACAACGACAAGCCTCGACGGCGACCACGACCCCCGGCCGCCGCCCAGGCTCGGGGGCTACTGACGGATACCCAAATCAGGGTATCCTGATCTAGGATACTTAATCCCGCTAACCGTCTCAGCTTAATTGTGTAGGGCCCACAGGAACCGGTGCATAACAACAGAGCGCTCGAGGGGCCTACGGCCGACCCCGAGGGCACATACAAGTTCCGCCTCGCCCGACCCCCAGTCGGGCGGGCCCACGACTTCCGCCCCGCCCGACCCCGAGTCGGGTGGGGTCCACGAACTCCGCCTCGACCGACCCCCAATCGGGCGGGCCCACGACTTCCGCCCCGCCCGACCCCAAGTCGGGTGGGGCCCCGAACTCCGCCTCGCCCGACTCCCAGTCGGGCGGGCCCACAAGCCGCGCTTCGCCCGACCCCGAGTTGGGAGACTTCGTCGAGAAGATTTTCCTCTGACAAGGAGGACAGGCATTTACGACGAGTAGCTGGGGAGCCTTAACTCTACCCAGCAACTCATATACTTGCAGGCACGCGATGTGACCCGCACAGTGGCACCCGTCCCATCTCGCGGCGCCGCCTGACACCTCGAGTACAGCAGCGGGATGGCTACGACATCATCATCACCCTGAACAGGGACGAAGACCGGACCGGCGACAAGACGGCCGCGACAGTCTGGGTTGACATCTCGACCACCTGCCCGGCGACCGGGCTGACAGGACGCCGCCTGACTAGGGCCACAGTGGCAGCTTGGGTTCAGACTAGTGCGGCGTGCAGCCGCGCTAGCCCACAACTCGAAAGCCCCGTTCCCATTTGTAAACCGGCTCACTCCTTGACTATAAAAGGAGAGCTGGGTGCATGAGGCGAAGGGATCGGATCCCCGGATAGATAGACAACACACAGACAGACGAATCCATCGAGAGATACACACGAAGAGGCTTGGAGTCTTTCTCCTCCCTCGTCAACACTTGTAGCTCCCCTCTGCAAGTCGAAACACGAACCACCCACGAACTGGACGTAGGGCATCGATTGCCTGAACCAGTATACATCTCGCCTCTCTCGCAAAACCCTCGCCATCACGGAAGACTGTCAAGCGCCGTAGTTACAAATTTACTTGTCGGCCGGTTTCTTAACACCGACACCGAGCGAAAGGAGTCGGCGATCGAAAAAGGCAGGAACTCGGATTTTAATGAGGCCGACTCCAGCTAGTCTCAATCGGATCCCCGCGAAGGGCAAGCCGAGGCCTTCACTCGGACACACCCGTTTGCAGCTTAAACGAGCACCACGCATCGAACCACCGAGGAATGACGTGGCCGGCTCACGCGTGCCCCGTCTTATCGTAAAGACGCGCGGGTACGAGCGAAACAAAAAGACGAAACGACCCTCGGACGGATCCGCGCGTCGAGCGAGGACTCGGGGGCTCGCATTCGCAAAACAATGACCTACTGCGTGGTCTCGAAAAAACCTTTTTTGTCACCCTCGGCACAAGTAAACCACTTGTACCGAGGCTCGGGGGCTACACCCGGCGGGTGCGCTCGCGCGCACCCACCGGTAGAAGTAGTACGAAAGTACCCTCGGAAAGACAACGGCAAGCCTCGACGGCGACCACGACCCCCGGCCGCCGCCCAGGCTCGGGGGCTACTGACGGATACCCAAATCAGGGTATCCTGATCTAGGATACTTAATCCCGCTAACCGTCTCAGCTTAAATTGTGTAGGGCCCACAGGAACAGGTGCATGACAACAGAGCGCTCGAGGGGCCCACGGCCGACCCCGAGGACACATACAAGTTCCGCCTCGCCCGACCCCCAGTCGGGCGGGCCCACGAGTTCCGCCTCGCCCGACCCCCAGTCGGGCGGGCCCACGACTTCCGCCCCGCCCGACCCCGAGTCGGGTGGGGTCCACAGACTCCGCCTCGCCCGACCCCCAGTCGGGCGGGCCCACAACTTCTGCCTCGCCCGACCCCCAGTCGGGCGGGCCCACAAGCCGCGCTTCGCCCGACCCCGAGTTGGGAGACTTCGTCGAGAAGATTTTCCTCTGACAAGGAGGACGGGCATTTACGACGAGTAGCTGGGGAGCCTTAACTCTACCCATCAACTCATATACTTGCAGGCACGCGATGTGACCCGCACAGTGGCACCCGTCCCATCTCGCGGCGCCGCCTGACACCTCGAGTACAGCAGCGGGATGGCTACGACATCATCATCACCCTGAACAGGGACGAAGACCGGACCGGCGACAAGACGGCCGCGACAGTCTGGGTTGACATCTCGACCACCTGCCCGGCGACCGGGCTGACAGGACGCCGCCTGACTAGGGCCACAGTGGCAGCTAGGGTTCAGACTAGTGCGGCGTGTAGCCGCGCTAGCCCACAACTCGAAAGCCCCGTTCCCATTTGTAAACCGGCTCACTCCTTGACTATAAAAGGAGAGCTGGGTGCATGAGGCAAAGGGATCGGATCCCCGGATAGAAAGACGAATCCATCGAGAGATACACACGAAGAGGCTTGGAGTCTTTCTCCTCCCTCGTCAACACTTGTAGCTCCCCTCTGCAAGTCGAAACACGAACCACCCACGAACTGGACGTAGGGCATCGATTGCCTGAACCAGTATACATCTCGCCTCTCTCGCAAAACCCTCGCCATCACAGAAGATTGTCAGGCGCCGTAGTTACAAATTTACTTGTCGGCCGGTTTCTTAACACCGACACTCCTCCTGATAGTTGGTTACTCGGGGAGAACCAAATTCGAGTTCAGAGGGGAGAACTGCTTCTGCTCCGTAGACCAGGAAGAAAGGCGACTGTCCCATAGGACGGGTAGGAGTGGTCCTGAGTGCCCATAATACCGCTGGGAGCTCTTGGACTCATCTGGAAGCATAAGACTGAAGTCGGTTGTACAAACGAGGTTTTAGTCCTTGCAAGACCATACCATTGGCTCGTTCAACTTGTCCGTTGCTTTCAGGATGGTAAGTGGAGGCGTGGCACAATTTGATGCCGACATCCTCGCAGAACGCATCGAACTCTTTGTTCTTAAAATTGGTGCCATTGCCAGTGATGATCCTGTTAGGGACGCCAAACCGGAACACTATGTCTCTGACAAAGTCAATTGTCCGGGAGGCGCTTAAGTCACGTATCGGCACTGCTTCGATCCACTTGGTGAACTTGTCTACCATGACTAAGAGGTGGGTGAATCCGCCTTGGGCCCTTTTCATAGGCCCGACCATGTCAAGCCCCCAGACCGCAAAAGGCCAGGTGGGAGGTATGGTTTGTAGTGCTTGTGCCGGCATGTGTATTTGCCGTGCGTAAAACTGACAGCCTGTACATTTTTGAACAAGGCTGGTGGCGTCAGAGACTGCTGTTGGCCAGTAGAATCCCTGTCGATAAGCTTTCCCGACTATGGTGCGGGATGCTGTGTGGTTGCCGCATACGCCCGAGTGGATGTCCTGGAGGAGTTACTGGCCATCTTTCCGAGTGATGCACTTCATGTAGATGCCGAGTCCTTCGACATTTCTCCTGTCGGCACTTTTTCGGAACAACTCGCCATTGATGACTTTATACGCCTTACTTCTTCTGAAGAGGGGCTCATACTCCTCCTTTTTGCTAGGGAGTTTTCCATGTTGTATAAAGTCAAGGAACGGGAGCTGCCAGTCTTCTTCTTCCGGGTTCTCGGAGATGTCTACAGCCATGGCTTCCGCATCAGGCTGTGGCTGCAGCGGCTCCTTTGGTGGAGCTTCCGAATCTTTCTTGATGGAAGAAGCGGTAATAACTTCCACGAAGACTCCTGGGGGAACAGGTTCCCGGCCGGAGCCTATGTTGGCTAGTCGGTCTGCTTTTTTGTTATGATCTCGGTGGACATGCACATAATCGAGTCCATCAAACTTGTCTTCAAATTTTTCGACCGCTTGAACGTAAGCTATCATATCCTGGTGAACACAAGACCAGTGTTTCTTCAACTGGTTGATGACCAGGAGAGAATCGCCCCGTACTTCGAGATGTTGGATGCCGAGTGATGCGGCTATGCGTAAGCCGTGTAAGACAGCTTCATACTCGGCGGCGTTATTTGAGACCTTAAAACGTAGTTGTAGGGCATAACTCAACTCGTCTCCACTAGGGGATATTAGTAGGATGCCTGCTCCACCGCCTGAGAGTTGCAACGAGCCATCAAAATACATGACCCACTCTTCAATCTTTTCGGGTTTGGGAGGAACTTGGGTTTCAGTGTACTCGGCTACAAAGTCGGCGAGAGCTTTCCCTTTCATAGCCGTTTGAGGCTTAAATGAGAGTTCATAGGAGCTTAGCTCAATGGCCCACTTTGCGATTTTGCCGGTCGACTGTTTATTCTTGAGAACGTCCCCGATGCCATGAGAGGTTATCATAGTAATTGGGTGATCTTGGAAATAATGGATCAGTTTTCGGGAGGCCATCAGCAACCCGTAGGTGATCTTGTGGATGTGCGAATACCTGACCTTTGAGTCGGACAGAACCTCACTGACAAAATATAACGGTCTCTGAACTTTCTGAACTTGACCGGCTTCTTCTCTTTCTACAACGAGAGCGGCGCTGACTACATGAGTCGTTGCCGCGACGTAGAGGAGGAGAGGCTCGTGTGGGTGCGGGTGGACTAAGGTCAGAGGTGAACTCAGGAACTCTTTTAACTGGACAAAAGCGTTCTGAGCTTCCTCATCCCATACGAACTTGTCTTGTTTTTTGAGGAGTTTGAAGAACAGAAGGCCCTTTTCGCCGAGTCGTGAGATGAAACGGCTCAGAGCCGCCATGCATCCTGACAACTTCTGAACATCACGCTGGCACTCCGGGATCGGCATCTTCAGTATTGCTTCGACTTTTTCGGGATTAACCTCGATGCCACGGTGGGTGAGGATATAGCCGAGTAGTTTGCCGGATGGAACGCCGAAGACACACTTGTCGGGGTTGAGCTTCATTTTGAATTCTCGCATGCACTCAAAAGTGGCTCGGATGTCTTCGACAAGGTCATCTTTGTTTTTGGTCTTGTTGACCACATCGTCGATATATGCCTCGACTTTGCACTCCTCAAGAAGACGGGCCAGGCACTTCTCGATGCAACGTTGATATGTTGCTGCCGCGTTCTTGAGGCCGAAAGGCATTGTTAGATAACAATAAGCGCCAAAGGGAGTAATAAAAGACGTTTTGAGACAATCCTCCTCTTTGAGTCGGATTTGGTGATAGCCAGAGTAGCAATCAAGGAAACTCAATAATTGACACCCAGCAGTGGAGTCTACAACCTGATCTATTCTAGGGAGCCCGAAAGGGTCTTTTGGGCAAAACCTATTGAGATCTGTGTAATCAACGCACATGCACCATTGCTTGTTCTTTTTCTAACTAACACAGGATTAGCAAGCCAGTCGGGGTGGAACACCTCTTTAATGAAGCCGGTTGCTAAAAGCTTAGTTACATCGTTTCTAATGGCTTCTCTGCGGTCCGGCGTGAAGCGTCGCAGTCGTTGCTTGATGGGTTTGGCAGTCGGGTCGACGTGAAGAGCATGCTCGGCAATTTTCCTGGGGACTCCTGGCATGTCGGAGGGTTTCCAGGCGAAAATGTCAATGTTGTCCCGTAGGAAACTGACGAGCGCGAGTTCCTATTTGTGATCCAAGGTTGTCCCGATGTTAGCCGTCTTTGTGGAATCACTCGGATCGAGAGTAATCTTCTTGGACTCAGGTTCAACAGGTTGGACGCTGGACTTGGAAGCCTTCTTTGAAGGGACCGAGTTATCCGCGTTATTGGCGTCTACTTTGAGGCTGAGCATTGTCTTGCCGAGTTCTGCTTCTTGGGCTACCGCGAGCTGGAGTGACTCAGCTTCACAAGCATAGGAAAGCTTGACGTCAGAGCGGAGTGTAATAACTCCTTTTGGAGCTGGCATCTTCAGAACTAAGTAAGTATAGTTAGGAATAGCCATGAACTTGGCCAGAGCTGGCCTGCCAATGATGGCGTGGTAGGCTGACTCAAAGTCAGCTACTTGGAAGCAGATGTGTTCTTTCCTGTAATTGCCGGGATTGCCGAACTGAACAGGGAGGGTAATCTGTCCGAGTGGTAGGGCTGAGGTGCCTGGGATGATCCCATGGAAGGGAGAGTTACCCGGCTGGATACTTGACCTTGGGACTTTCATATCGTCAAGCGTTTTGACAAATAGGATGTCAAGAGCACTCCCTCCATCTATGAAAACTTTACTCAACTGGACACCATCGATGATCGGTGAAAGGATCAAAGGATATCTTCCCGGCTTGGGAATGTGGTCTGGGTGATCTCGTCGATCAAAGGTGATAGGTACTTCGGACCACCGAAGATAGTGAGGTGCATCAACCGAGATCGTGTTAACAGCTCGGCTTGTGAGCTTCTGCTTGCGTTTGGACTCATATGCATCTGGACCACCAAAGATATGGAGGCATTGCTTGGGTTCTTGGTAACCATCTTGGTCGTCGTCATCCCCAGCCTTTGGGTCTGCCTTGGTCTTCTTGTTGGTGTAGGTCATGAGCCCCTTTAGCTTCATGCAGTCGCGGAGCTTGTGAGAACTCTTTGGGCCGCCATGAAAGATGCAAGGCTCGTCGAGGAATTGCTCGTAATTGGTGGGCTCTCGGGGCCCACGCTGCTTCTGGATGCGCTTCTTGTCCTTCGAACCTGATCCCTCGGGTTTGTCCGACTTGTTCTTGCCGTCGTGACGTCTGCGATAGGAGTCTTTGTCGCGCTCGGCGCATAACTCATTCCCCGCAGCATACGAGTCAGCCAAAGCCAGCATCTCTCTGACAGAGCCGGGATAGCCTTGACCCATCTTTTGGAGTAAAGGTTGGTCAGTGCAACCGTCGACAAAGGCCGAGATGACCTCTGTCTCGGTAATGCTCGGTATCTCGTTCTTCTTCTGCGAGAAACGCTGGATGAAATCCCGAAGGGACTCGCCCTCCTTTTGCTTGATCATCTTGAGATCTCTGCTTTTGGCGGGTCTTTGTGCCGTTGGCTTGTAGGTATCAATGACCGTGTGGCGGAGCTCATCCCAGGAGTTGATAGACCCGGGCGACAAATTAGCTAGCCAACGTCTTAATGGTGGAGCTAGCATGATGGGGAGGTAGCAGGCCATGACAGCTTTGTTGCCGCCTGCAATGTGGATGGCGAGAGAGTAGGTATTCAACCACTCAGCCGGGTCTCCCTTTCCGTCGTACTTCTCGACACCTGGCAGGCGCATTGACTCGGGGAATCGTGCCGAGTTGCGGAGCCGTCGGGTGAGAGCTTGCAGTCCGTCAATGTCGGCTGAGTCATCATCCGAGTGACGGTCGTCGTGTCGAGGGGAGCCGTTGCGCCGTGGAGGCATATCTCGCCGTTCATCGTCGTGACAGCGCCTGTCGTGGTTGCGGTCACGGTATCGGTGATGATCATCATAGTGGCGGTCGTCATCACGGCGACCTCTCTCTTGATCGAGGTCTTCTTGGTTGCGGCCGTTTCTACGTTGGCCGTCTTCTCGGCGATCTTCTCGGCGCCGGTCGTCCCGATGCCTGTCGTTGTCGCGACGCCGGTCGTCACGGCGGCCATTGTCGCGGTCCCGCTCTTCTTCTTGTCGGTGGTGTTCTCGCCGTGGAGCCTCGCGAGGAGGTGTGCCCCGAGGTAGGGTTCTCCTTGGTGGTGATCGCGCTGGCGGGGTCGGTGATCGATCAGGGGAGCGTCGTGGTGGCGAACGGGATCGTCTGGGTGACCGTCATCCGGGTGACCGTCCGATTCCAAAGCGATCATAGTCATCCTGTCGGGCGCGTTCTCGGTCTTCTGACCTCTGGCGGTGTATGGCGTTGATGTCTTGGCGAGCATCAAACCCAGGTCAAGCTATCACCTGGCGGTGAAGATTCTGCTGGGGAGGTGCGTTCACGGCTGCCGGGGTTCGTTGCCGGTTGGCACTCGGATTTTCCAGGAGACTGCGCCTTCTGTTGGATGATGAAGAGCTGGGGGCCTGAGAAGGAGTTTGACTCCTCAAGAGGGTGGCAGCTTCGGCGTAACACTTGGCCTTATCGATCAGAGGCGTGATAGCTGCTGGTGAGAAGTTTGGATCGTTTATAGCCGCCTCGACTTGGTCAAGGATGGTCCTGTTGGCAACCATGTTCTGCTCTGGTGTCCGAAAGGCTTGATGGCCGTTGACGTCAACGAAAAGTGAACGTTGGAGATCGCGAGATCTGCCGTTGTTCCTTCTTCTAGGAGAACGAGCGTAGTCATCAGGGTTTTCGTCTTCTTCAGGTATCGTACCAAGGGCACCTTGATTGTTCAGTCGAGATTGGTGAGCCCGAGCTGCGGTTGCAGCAGAGGACTCAGCGTTCATCGCCGCTAGGGCCGCCGCGGCTGCTTCATCAGCTGCCGTCGTGGCTGCCGGGGCAGGAGCGACGGTGTTTGCTGCCGGTGGTGGTCCTCCTGGCGGGGGTCCGGGTAAATTGGCTGCGTTGCCGTCTTGAGCGGTCAGATCATCAATTACGGCGAAGCACTCATACGGCATGGGCAAGGATGAGCCGTCTGAGCTGTAGCCTGCATTGGTCCCTTGATCTGTCGGCTCGTACGTGGAATCCCAGATTGAGGTATCATAGATGTCCATGTGATCGTCCCGGATGCAAGCAACCAGGTTGAAGGACATGTCTCCCTCTGATGCTAGTAGATCCTGCACGTCTCCTCGGAGAATTGTATCAGCAGAATTACGTAAACCGAAGGGAAACATACCATAGCGCTGAGCCGGATAGTAAGTCAGGCTCGGCAGATTGGATCTGAAGCGGGTGTTCTCCAGGGCGGCTCTTATCTCGGCTGCCGAGTAGTCCGAGTAGGACTCGACCTGGAGCCTGGAGAAGCCGGACTCTAACTCGGCGAGAGAAGAGTCCGACTCGATCTCAACTGCGCGAATCGGCGAGATGGTGGAGACGAGGTTGCCGGTGGTGTCGGCGACAAACTCCAAGCTCCCGAAGGTGAGCCGGGCGCCTGGAGCGAAGTTGTTGATGAAGCGATCTATCGTACTCGACGAAGAGGATCCCCACGCACCCCCTTCCTGGCGCGCCACTGTCGAGGTTTTAGGGCCTCGATAGATTTGTTATGGGGGCGAAGGAACCAAGAATACGATGGTGAACACGAGACAATGAGTTTAGACAGGTTCGGGCCTCCCGGAGGATAAAAACCCTACGTCCTGTATGAGGTGGTCTGTATTGCGTATCTTTGAGAGGAGATCCCTGCCCGCCTTATATAGTCAGGGGTACAGGGTTACATGGAAAGAGTCTTAGTCGGTTACAACATGGAAATACTTGGAGTACAAGGCAAGAAGCCTTCCTTATATCCAGCCGAGTAGTAGAACCTTCCATCTTGTATCGTGGGCTACTCGGTCTCTTTTGGGCTGGTCCGACTACCCTTCTCAGGTTACTCGGCCCTTTGGTCTTGAGGGTACCCGGGAGTCATGGTAACGACAGATGCCCACTTGCACTGAGAGCTCAGTGAAGTCAGTTAGCGTCATTAGACAACATCTAAAATGGAAGTATAATATAGTTAAATGTACATTAGATAGCATTCATAGAGGATAATGTGTTGAAATAAACGGGCATGCAAGGGGGCAAGAGGAAGGGGGATCAAGCAATTTCAATCAGTTGTATGTTCCAAGGTTCAGAACAAAACATAGAAGGGATAAAGTACTATGAAAAAGAGTAAATTCATAATTGGAACCTAAATGAAAGAAACATATAGCATTTGTTTTAGAGATATACCACTTCTTTGCTATTTTATAATATATATCTATCACTTCACAAAATGTTTTTAAGAAAAAGATTGAGTATATTTTCAAATAATAAAAAGTAATTATAGAATGAATGTTATATGTTTCATTTCTAATGTTGTTAAACATATAAATATTTAGCAAGATCTGTAAGTTTTTCTATAAAACTATAATACATATGCTTCTTCCACGATTACTAACCTGTCGTGAATCCAGACATGGCACATTGTCGGTTATTCAGAACTGGCTAATTCAACGCATTGCCCAGCAATGCAACGAAAAACAACTTCCCGCCATGGTAAAACAAAGGTGTGTGTGGTCCTGAAAGATTCATATATCTTATCTTTTGTAGTAGCTTAGCTTAGTACATCAAAACAAAGGTGTGTTCCTCGCCCCAAAAAAAAAATTATGTGTGCATTGCATCAGGAATACCAGTTATCTATACAACTCATCTCACACGACCTATTAAGCTAAGCATATAAAAAAGGGTCTAAACTGAACTTTCTCAAAACATATGTAATTCATGTATTGTGTAGCAGTGCTAGCCCATGCATATGCACGGGTTGAATGACTAGTTAGCTTAATCATACGCTTGAAGGAATGAAGCCGTACAGAAGAATAAGAATGCAAAGTCATCAAGGTCATAAACTATTAAAACATCATGTTCATGCTGCCGAATGATTATGCGAGTCTATGTCCTTGTCGTAAACAATGATATACCAATATCCAATCCTTACAATTCTCATTGCTCATAGACTCGTTCCAGTGATGTATAAACATTTTGTGACAGCTCATGAGGAGTCCAGAAGACGAGATCAAATCTTCACTAATTGATAAGTAAGAAAGTTTATACAGATAATCAAGATGACGAACAGGGAGGGTCTTCCCTTCTGACAGAAAACAGAGCTGGAACAAACAACCAATAATGTGTTGACCAGACTCACGAGATCAGCCCCATGGATATCTAAGAGAATGCCGAGCTAAAAGGATTGTTATTTTATAACTTCTCAAAATTAAACAAAAATGCTTCACATCCCAAGTAAGAATTTTGAGATGTGACATGACATGTAACAGCATGGTCATGGTCCACATCATTTCCCCACTGTATGAACGCAAAACATATAGAGTTACACAATCCTTTGAAAAAGAAAGTTACACAAGAGACAAACTTTTCTTGATCAGAAAAGTATGACATGGACAAATATTGAAACCACATATACGCCACACTCAACTAACGTGGGCACCCTTATTTGTTTGGCTACCTTAGGAGTACTACGAACGGAAACACACAAAAGACAACCGGGACAAGCAATTGAAGACAAAGAAACGGTCGTCCCGCTGATCACGCACCTAAGGTCGAGCTCTCTGTGATGATCTCAGGGACATTGTTTCCGCCCTGATTCCGTGTCACCGTGTTCGGGTTGGCGTAGGACAGAAGCATGTAGATGGCAACATAGGCCAGCACGGTGGCAGCCATGGCGAGAACGTAGCCGGACGTGTGCCAGTCTCTGCTGCTACCGACCGCATACGCTATCAGAAGGCCAAGCAGATCGAGCACGACCACCGTGTGCGTCGCCAGCATCCATTGGTGTGGGGTGCTGTTCTGCAGCATGCTTTGCAGCAGCAGCGCCACGATGACCACCATCGACGCCATGAAGCAAGCGGCGTTGCTGTAGAAGAAGGCGTGGTACCGGGGACGGTCGGCGTGATGGAGTGCGGGCTCGCCGGCCGCATTTCCGTCGCCGTCTCTTGGCCAGACGCTACCCGGCGGGTCAAGGCCGGCCTGGTAGGTGACGCTCGCGGCCAGGATCGCGACCAGCATCAAGTACTTGCGCATCCTCCTGTATGCTGTTTCCTCGTCTCTGCTCCCGTCTGCTGTTTCCTCGTTGGCAGCTGCTGCACTAGTAGGCCGGATGTCTTCACGCTCCGTGTAGCAGGAAAGCCACATCTCGAGATTCACTTGGACGTAGTGAATCTGAATCAGAGCAACGAGGAACACCATGGCAACCAAGCCGAAGACGTAGCTGGATGTCTTCATCCTCCGTGTGGTGCCCGCAGCGTACGCAACCAGCAGACCAGCCAGGCCGATCAAGCTGACGAACATGGAGGCATTGACCAGCCTCCGCCAGTAGTTTCTGTTGGCGTCGGACGGATTCCGGCCCATCAGCATCACAATGACGGCAATGGACACCATGAAGCTCGCCGTGTTGGAGTAGAAGAACACCTTGTACCGCCGTGGGTAGTTGTCAGCGAGGACTGGGTCGCCCACATGGTGTGCCTCGTCGCCATCCTCCAGCCAGAACTTTCCAGGCGGGCTAAGCCCTGCCTGGTAGGTGATCGTGACAGCCAAGATTGCAAGCAGCAGCAGTAGCTTGCGCCTCTTCTCCATTTTCGTTTCATCCTGGTGGTCAATGCTCTGCGTACGGTTACCAGAAGAACAATGGACCGCACCGAGGACCGCCATAACGACAAAGACGACGGCACCGAGGACATACGCGGGGGCGCGTACATCCCGGCTGCTCCCTGCTACGTAAGCGCCTGTGAGGCCCAAGAGATCCAGTATGACAGCGGCTTTGAGCCCATGCCGGCTCACCAGAACCTTGCTCTGGACCATCATGACGACGATGATGGACGTCGCAAAGGCAGCTGAGTTGCAGTAGAAGAAGACATGGTACTGCCTCGCGTGTGTCGCGGGCAGGATCAGGTCTCCACCGCTGTGCCCGTTGCGGCTATCACGCCAAACTCCACCAGGTGGGCTGAGGCCAGCTTGGTACGCGACGGTAGCGGCAAGAGTAGCGAGAAGCAATATCCGAGACCTATCCTGCCGTAACGTGGCGGTCTCTGGCTGCGGTGTCACCAATGCAGGCCAAGGAATGAAGGAAGCTGCAGCAATGCTGGCCACCACCAAACAAACCAGAAAGAGGACGTAGATGGTTGTCGTCGTCTTCCTGCTGCTTCCGAAGGCGTAGGCCACCACGATGCCAATCAGTGCCACCGCGATTGCCAAACGTAGAACGGACAGCCGCCCGCTGTGCGTCCACAGTGCTTTGCTCAGTAGCAGCGTAATGATGACGAGAGATGCAGCAAAGGATGCAGTGTTGCAGAGCAAGAATCCCACGAAACGGCCCCAGTGGCGGTCCAGAAGGATCGGATCGCCGATGTTGCGGACCTCTTGAGATGAGTGCTCCCAGAAGCCGCCCGGCGGGTTCAGCGCCGCCGTGTAAGTGATCGTCGCCACGAAGATGGCGAGCAGCATCAAAATCTTGCGCTGTTCTTTGACTTTAGGGTTGTCGTCGTTGCATTGTTCTTCGACTTGAGAGTTGCCGTTGCTCGTGTTGCTTTCACCATGCACCGGCGTCTCCTTGGACCTCGTCATCATAGTGATTACAATGACGAACAAGAAGACGACGACGGCACAGACCGCCATGGCATAGATGGTGGTGAGGCGGCCCCTGCAGCTGCCAGCAACGTAGGCCACCATGAGGCAGCACACGTCGATACCCATGACGACTCGCACTGCCGGCACCCTTGCATCGTCCTCGCGCTTCATGAACAGCAAGAGGATGCTGACCACAAGGGACGCCGCGAACGCTGTCGCGTTGGAGTAGTAGAACAGCGTGTACTGAACACGACGAGTGGCCGGCAGGATGGGGTTGCCGGTGCGGTGGCCGTCCTTGGTCTCCAGCCAGACCCCACCAGGCGGGTCAAGGCCGGCGACATATGTCACCGTCGCCACCAGGATGGCGAGCAGGAGAAGGTACTTGCGTAGCTGCCATGCGGGGCCCTCCTCCGGATCAGACTGGTGTGTTGTCTGGCTCAGGCCAGGGGACTGGTGTGTTGCCTGGACCAGGCCGGGCTCCCCATTGCCCGTGCTAGACATTAGTATGATGAGTGTGTGAGAGCAATGTTTTAAATAGCGGGCTCAGACCTTTAGCGATTGATGTCTACAAAGGCTAAGAAAGACTATAGCGGGCTATAGCCACAGCTAAGCCCATTTAGCGATTTCACAATACCATTAAAAATTAGTAAATAATTAGACATAAAATATGATACCAAGAAATTTTTATGGGCTAAAATAGGACTATGCCTTCATGCCTTTATTGTATCATCATTCATAGTTTTAAACATCTTCATTTAGTTGGTTAAATCATCTTTTAAAGTTTCAGACGTCATGAAAAGCTTTATACCTACACCGCACTACTATTTAGCCGGCTAAATCACCTTAATTTAGCGGATTTAACCGGCTATAGCGGTGGTATAGCGGGCTATGAGGCTTAGCGCTAAACGGAGCTTAGCTTAGCCCTTTGTCTCTCCAGAGGCTATAGCGGGCTATAGCGGTGGCTATAGCCGGCTATTTAGAACATTGTGTGAGAGTATAAGAACAGCTAAGGGTGAATGCTGAAAGTCAGTGGTGCTGATCACTACTGCAGACCGCTAATGACTGCCTCGCTGAACGCTGATGATATGTGCATAAATAGCCGCGCGCGATCGGGCGGTCAAGTCGTCGCACAAACTATGGCAAGGTCCCTTTTTCGTTTATGCATTGTATATGTTAACTTTGGGCAAGCTTTGTGTTGGCTGTCGCCACCATCCCACAATAACGACTCACATGCTGACTTTTGGTGTGCGTTTAGACTTGCATGAACTGAAAACAAACCCCCACACCATCTTGTTGATGTCGTTGTACTCCGTCCATAATTCATTTTTGTTTAATGAAAACACTGAATTCCAAGATTAATTTTCGTGTAATGCCCAGCAGGATTTTTTCTGTGTCCTTTGGAATAACCAATGCAAGATTATGAGCTTTACTCACGCATGGCCGTAAAGAGACACCGCATGGCCTTACTGCATGGAAGCAATGCTGTGAGACTGCCATCCATGTTGGACGTGGGCCCCCAATGACATCAGGTGGGCATAGACACCGCGTTTCTTTGAGGCTGAGTAATTGTGTTACCGAGAGGTTTAGCAGTTCTCTTTATATCTGTTCCCTTAGCAAACGAACGAGACGCTGAACGGAGCACTCACGAGTAAATAACTCAGTAAAAAAACCCACGAGCTCAAATGCATGCATGGCATCCGTACGTCTTTTAGATCAACATGGTAATTATAGCCCATTACTAATTGCAACTAACGGAAATCAAGCAGGTCCAACTAGCATATAAGATAAATGTTGATTCCTCCATCATGAAAGTTGCAAGTTGCTCCGGACAAAAGGTATCTGCCAACTCCAATTACAATTGTACGAGGAAACTTTAGACCTGGCTCGGTGACCACGTCCACACTGCAAATATTTTGTTTTGGAGAGTACAATGTCTTAAAGTCTAATTCTTATCATCATTCAGTCTTCACTGTGCCTCAAGGAGTGCATATATGGGCGCGAAGGAGTGATAATAATGCTCAATTTTTTGAATTCGCCGTACCTGAGTAACGAACAAAAAAAAAAAAAAAAAACCAAGAAACCTTGGCACGTAATAGCTATCCATTGTGAAGAAATATTATGATGAGACCATGTTAATTTAATAAGATAAACATTGAACCACATAGACAGTATGATGAATCAAGTATAGAAAAAGGATGATCTAAAAAAAAAGTATAGAAAAAGGAAATAAAAATGCATACATAAAAAAATTGCAGCTAATATGTGGTTTCAATAATATATATTTGTCTATGTCACACTATTTAGATCAGAAAATTAGGTGGTTTGCAAAACTAATTTTAAGACATTCATCAATTATGTATGCTCAAGCAACTGATAAGTTGTATGTCATTTGTATAACTTAACTTATTTGTCTATGTCGTACAGTTCCCATCAGAGAAATGAGTTGATTGCATAACTTAACTTTCACAATTGACCACCTTCTATATGAAAAGAACAGAACATACACAAAATATAAATTGATTTTGCAAAAATTAACATACATCTCCTCATTCTTTTTAGGACCTTACAACCTTGTGCGGCCTTGTGTTTTTACTTCCCCTGGATTTATTTTACTGATGTTAGGACAATTGTCTTAACGTCAAAAAAATAAATATGGAGGGAGTATCAGATAAGTTGCCGTTTTTTCTGCTTTTGAGCACATGCAGATGGATATTTTCGGATGTGAGCACGCCAAGCCCGTATTTCCATCTATAGGCAGTATTCTTTTTTTCCATGCTTGGCTGCAATAAAATGGGCCGCCCTAACAGCCACAACCATGACGCTCATTGGGAGTCTGGTGATCTGAGCAGCGCAGAGCCCGACGTAAGAACTGCTAATGTGATTAGTTAATATGTGATAACAGACTAATCCTATGCCTTCTCTATTTTGAACAAACACCAACGCATCCCTTTCAATTCAAAAGATGTATGGACACAGATTGGGAAAAATGATAGTAGTACTAGATGCCTGAGTTAGAACTATGAAAAATTGTGAAGGATTTCATCAGGAATCCATTTTGGAAGCAGAATCCATACCAGGATTTAACGAAGGTGAACTGATCCAGCGGCAAGCAGGACGGAGCACAACGGCAAGCTACAATGTTGCCGCCGTAATGTGAATTTCTGACCTAGCTAATACGTCGCGCTAACTGTTATCGATTGATAGGCTAGCAATTATGAGCGGCCCATTAGTCCTAATGACATCATGTTGCTTAGAACTGGAAAAAGGATGTTTGCGTGCTCAGATCTGGAAATACGCAACTGCATGTGTTCAAATACAAAAATTTCGGGATAAGTTGGTCGTCTACATAAACATGACAAAGCTGAAAATTTATCTAGTCCCCCAAATTGTCCACCTTGGCAGTTTACACAAGGTGTGGTTTATGGTGGTTATTTTTCTTTTTGAATGAAAGCAGATTATATTAGACTTTGATACATAGAAACTTTTGCTGACATTTTCTACTCTCCTACACCATCTATTGACCAGTTGATTTTGCCAGCTAACAAAAATAAAATCGGAGCAATTCCTCTTCATCCACCAGTAGGATACAGCAAACTTTACTCAAGCCACAACGTCGAGTCATCGATCGCCTTAGAAGTCACTACCAGGAGTAAGTGAAATCTTCACCATAGAACAATCTCACTGAGCTTCCATGGTGGCTTGAATGAGCCAAGACAAAACATCCAAAGGAATGAACAATCTCACTGAGCTTCCATGGTGAAAATATACTCTTCATCTAGCCATCACCATCATCAATATGCTCTAACTCTCTATGTCCACTTTCCCCGGATATTTTTGTTTTTCACAGGGAGAAGAATGGAGAAATTAAACTGTAGCAGATGAAAGATCTTGGCATGGAAAAGACCATGTGATAACTCATGATTAGCACAACATTATTATTCTTCTGTACCATATACATTATAAATAGAGGTACAACAAAGTACGAGGAGTTGCAACGTACCGAGACAAAATGTGACTGCCAACTCCACTACAAAATTGGAGTAGGAAACTTTTATACCTGGCTCGGTGACCACTGGTCCGGGCTGCAAATATTTTATTTTGACATGTGCAACGTCTTAAAGTATAATTCATGTCATCATCTGGTCTTGCATTGTGGAGTGCATTGGTGCAAATTATATTTTAAGACACGACATCTTGACTGAGGGCTTAATAGGATTGATAGAATACATAACAAGTTGCAACTTCTTTTTCGGAAGCTCATCTCGAAAGAACTTTGAGGTTAAGCATGCTTGGGTTGGAGCAATTTCGGGATTGGGTGACCGACCGGAAAGAAAGTGCGCAGAAAAGACTTGTGTTGTGGTCTGTGAGGGAAGTCTTGAGATTCTAGAGAGCTGATATTCAATCTAAAGTATCGATCCTTGTTTATCTATTACCAGAAATTCAATCTAAAGCAGATATTGTGATATCAGGTAACGTGATGATGCATATCACTTCAGGCAAGTAAATTGATGACATCTCATACGCTGTGTAATGCGCGTGGTTCTATGTCTCATCGAGCTGACGGTGTCCGTTGTCCTTGCAACATTCCATGACGGGCTGCACACAGTGTCCATGCGCTTACAATGGAATGGAAATAGCTAATGCCCGGCCCTCTAACAAAATGATCGTTGGCGGCGGGCAGAGTAGGGGCGGGGGCATCGGGGCACCAATTTAGCAAAGGGCGGCGGTGGGCCGGGCGGTGGGTGGGCACGGGGCGGTGGGTGAGTGGTGGCTGTAACATCCCAAAATCTCAAAGCAATCAAAAGGAATAAAAATCACTCAAAATTTAAATTTTTGTCTAACTCTTATCTTGCCATGAATTTTCAAAATAAAAGTAACTAAATAAATTAAAACCTAGTTGGAAGATGAGATTTTCTAAAGATAAAAACATGTGCTCGAGTGTTTGCTTCCATTTAAAGACCACTAAAATTTTGAACCTTTTCAAAATTTTACAACAAATAAAAATAAATGAATATCGAGTCTAGGAATTTCACTTCGAATTTAAAACCTTTGAATTTAAACTTGCACAAATTTCACCATGTGCACTTTTGAATTCTTTGTTTCTAATTTTGTATGTTTGTTTTGTTTAAATCCTTTTTTTCAAATTTGAATTTGCATTCAAATTTGAGTTCCCACTTAATTCCAGAAAAGAACAAACATTTTCTTTTCCCCTAAACCTTCTCGGGCCTCATCCTCCTTTCCCCCTCAGCCGGCCCAGCCCAACTCCTCTTCCTCTTTTTCTTTTTTGAAAAACCTTGTAGTGGGCCGCGCCCCTTTCCTCCGGCCCAGCAGAAGCCCACCTTGGCCCAGCCTGGCCCGCCTCCACCTCCTTCCTCCTTCCGCCCGACGGGCAATGGCGCCGCCGCCGCCATCGGACCACCGGTCCGCGCTGTCGTACGCGCGCGTGCGCCGCCCGTCCAACCACGGCGTTGCCGTGCCACGCTTGGCCCCACGCACCGCACCATCGAGCCAACCCCCTCGCCGCCGTACCACGCGTGCCCGCACCGCGCGCCGCGTTCCCTGGCCGGCATTAACTCCGGCGAGTTCCTTCCCCTCTAAGCCTCCTTGCCCTCGACCGCGTATAAAGGGCCATGAGCTCTCCCCCTCCTCCTTCCTCTCTCCAGTCCTCCTCCACGCCCACAAGCAAGCACAAGTCTTTTCCCCTTTCTTTCTCTCTCCAACTCCGGTGAGCTCTCCGGCGTTCATTCTCCCCGTCGCAGAAGCGCGCCCCTCCTTCCTTCCTCTTCCCCGTGCTTCTCCAAGCAGTGCGCCGCCCCGGCCTACCCTCGCCCTGTGCTGTCGCGACCCAGAGACGGAGATCGACGTCGAGCATCTCCGCACACCGCCGCGCGAGCCCGACGCCGACGACCCCTCCGGCCTCGTCCCGCTCGCCACGCACGCGCACCAGCCTTGCCTTGTCTCCGCGCACCACGCAGGACCACAGCACCTGGACGTCGAGTTCCCCCTCTTCTTCCCCGTCGAGCGCCGCCGCCATGCCCTGCGCCCCCGTCGTCGCCGAGCTCGTCCCGTCCTCCGACGACGCGACCCTTCCGCAAAGAACCGCGCTGACGCACCGCCCATCCTGGCCCTCTTCCCCATCTTGCCCCGCCACCGGAGGCAGGCCAACGTCGAGCGTCAGCGCCGCGCTCCTCGCCTCAACGTCGCCAGCCGCCTCTACCGCTCTCCCGGCCTCATGCAACCCCTTGGTGAGCTCCACACTTCCTCCTCTCTCTCTCTCTCGAGCCCGTCCACATCGAATTTGGGCCACCGGAGCTCCCAAACGGCGAGCTCCGGCGCGCCGCCCATGGCGCCGCCGTCCCCGACACCTCCGGCAACCGCCCTCCTCGCCGGACCAGCCCTAGCCGTCCATCCGTAAACCAACGACTAAGATTAGATCCTGCATACCCCTTTGGTTTCATTAAATCTCAGCCTTCTGTTTGAAATCCAACGCTCTAGATTGATCCGGTCCACCGTGAACTCAATTCGTGGACCCGGTCCACAGGCCGGTCCATGGTTTTCCAGTTCAAAAATAATTCCGGAAATCCTAGGAAAATCCCAGCCTCTGTACTTTTACAGATAAGCCCTTGAAACTTTGCTCTAATTCTGCTTTAGCCCTGTCAATTTACAGAAACAACCTTATAGTTCTCTGTAATAATCTTTTAGCCCTGTACTTTTGCACCGAGACCCTTAAACTTTCGGTAATTACAACTAGGCCCCTGGAACCTTTCGGTTATTACAGTTATGCCCCTGTTTTGTTTCTGTAATTGCAAATAAGCCCTAGAACCTTTAAATCATCGTATCTTTTCAACCGTAACTCCGTTTTGAGCGATTCTTGCGCTCACGCGTTTGTAGAAACGCGTAGTACCCTTTGGTGCTATTCTTAAAGCCTCAAACATAGACCAACAGACCCTACTACCTTAAACTCCTCTCTCTCTTTTTGATTTATTCCTTATCGAAAAATCATACGACATCAATCTTGCATGTCGTAGCTACTCACCTCATTGTCTAGCGTTGAACCTAGCTAATCTTGACGCGGCCCTCCGCAATGAAACATAGTAACCTTCTTTTATCGCCACCCTCACTCGCTAGCACTAAATATATCCAATCTTTGTGTCGTATCACTTCAAAACCTAATACCCTTTTTTATCGCAACTCCACTATGACCCTAATCTAGCCCAATCATCACAATCAAAGTTAATCCAATGCTGCCACCACCGATCTTTACCAAACCATATTGATTTATTATTCCTATTTATATGTGGCCTTTTATTGGAACTTATTGGAGTTATACCTCATTGTTGGGATTTATTTCTAATTGTTCTTACTCAATTGACGATTGTATTTTAATTGCTAGTTGATCTTAATCGATTGATCGTTGTATTTTAATTGCAATCGTGCACTCATACCATGCATGATCACGTACACGTACCATCGTCAGGCACTCAGCTAATGGCAAATAATTAGTAGCTTAGTCTTAGTAATTAATCAACATAGTAAGTAATTAAAGTGACACACCTCGCACATTGTACACGTGTGGCATGAACCTTTATATAGGTTACGACCTATATAAAGCCGAAATGTCGCCAATGTACAAATAATACGTACACACGCCGTTCTTACCTTCACACGCAAGCATGCATTTATCATGGTTTAGCATCCCTCATTCACATCAAAAGTCCTAGTGCTCGATGCATCACCCCTAATAGCCTCTCTTAAGATAATAAGATCTTCCTAAAGTAAAACCTAATGCATCATGCATGATTTGTGTCTTTTGTCTTTCTTCGTTATTCTATCGGTTCTTATTGGAGTTCAATTGGATCTTATTTGGTTCTTCTCGATCTTATTTTATTTTGCGGTAGTTTGTTTATACGGTATATTTCTATGCGCTAGCTTGCGTGAGATTCGAGGAAGAGCCAGAAGGATTCAAGCTTCAAGGACGAGCCGAAGAGTCCAAGGCGAAGGATGAGTCAGAAGATACAAGCTTCTAGGAAGGATTCTGAGGACCCGGATTACGAGGACGTGAAGAAGAAGCCTTTAGTGAAGGCAAGCTCTACATCTCCTTGATCATGATTGAACCTATTGTTTTCGCAATGCACCTATAGAGCCTACTCTAGTATTATGCATTACTTGTTATTTTACTACTTGTGTAGTTATGGTCCTACTTGCTTATTGATATTGATGTCTGTTACTTAGGCATTAATATCTGAATCCTTGTTTACCTTTGTTTACTTGTCACCTTGATAACCCTAGGATAGTTCCATTATTTCTATGATGGCACTTTTACCTTGCTACTAGAATGCTTAGGACCCCTACAATGTTTCTACATTGCTACACCTTACACACATATATGTTTTACAACTGTGTTAAATGAGTTTGGTGGTGTGTGTGATATATTGGGATTGGGAGTAGCACAACTGTGTTAGGTGATGATGTTGATGGTGACAGTGATGATGGGATGGGTTGGACTGCGGGCAAGGCCACTAGTGAAGTGATTGATTGTGTGATGGACCCCTAGTGTGGGATCTGGTGCTTGCCCGGCCATATAAGGACCGGTTCTGACGCCCGTTAACATAATGATTCTCGTACAACCACGGAACCCCCTATGGGAAGGACCTACCCTACCTTCTTGGTGCTCTTGCAAATGCCATCTGGAGGCCAGTCGAGGCAACGAAAGCTCAGGAAAAGATGCAGGAGACGTACCTGTGATCCGGCTCGCGGAACCCGCTATTAGTTACGGGAGTGCCGCCTGTCCTGTTATTTGTTACAGGATCCTGTTATTAGTTACAGGAGCACAACGTACCCTGTGTACAGTGCCAGCATGTGACCTTCATGTCGCAAGCCCCTGAGTGTGATTTCGTGGTGGAATTGTAAGATTACTCGGAGGAGATGGACTAGGCGTTATGTACCCCCTTGCAAAGGGTGCATAGCCCGTGGGAAAAGATGTACAACCTCTGCAGAGTGTAAAATTCATCCGGATGGACGTTGTCACGGCATATGACACATTATTGTTACGCACGTATGGATTAGCCACATCTCTTATCCCTTGGCGTGTGAGTGGGTTGTAGTCGGTCCGTGTTTTGGAGGTGATGGCAAGTGTGCCGGGTCGGTATGATCCTTGAGGTCAGAAGGCCCAACTAAAACTTGGAAACTGGCGGGAATGCCCATACTCCCCCAGGGCTAACCAACTAAAATATTGACAATCAATTCTCTGTTTTATCTATGAATCCTTGTCTTGCTTTAGTGAACCCTGCATAAAGTTTGCTTTCTGCAAATGACCATATAGCCTCCTCCTTGCTAAGACTAAACATGCATGTATATATACCCTTGTGTAGTGTAGGGCTTGTTGAGTACCTTATGTACTCACGTGTTTGCGATTGTTGGTTTAATAGGAGAAGACTTCGTAGAAGACGACGATGGTTGGGTTTTCGGTTCTACTTCTCAAGTCTGCTTGTGGCTTTGGGCCAAGGTTTCCGCTGTCTGCTTCACCTTTAGTCGGTTGGATGGACTTGGATAATTATAAATCCTGGTCGTACCGCTACTAAGGGTCCTATATCTCAGGTATTATACTTATTTGTCTATTCGAAGTATGCTTTTGATTATCATATCTGTGTTCTTGTGCGTATCAGCTACTGATCCAGGGACTGATACAGGATGCACAACATATTACAGAAATGGGGTATGACAGTGGCGGGGTCTCGCGTGCGCGCGTGTGATCAGCCCCCAAAGAAGAGGCGCAGGAAAGCCGTCAGTTCTGCGGCCGCAGGGCGCACCACGACGGCACTCCTGCCCGTCCTGTCGATCAAGCCGACGCGGCCGAGGAACTTCACCTCGCCACTACTGCCGCGTTGAACAACAATCAAACGCCGCGTCACCGATTTGTTTCGGTCCGCCATCCCCAGTTCCCCACCAGGACCCTCTCGCTGAACGACGGCAAGCTTAAGGTCCCAGGTGCTATATCCGCCTCCGCCGCGAACGCTCCTCTCCTCGCTTGCGACGCTGCTCGCCTCGCCACCTTGACACCTGCCTGCCTCCATCTGCCATGCTCCTCCTTGATGGCAGCCTAACCGCCCCAGCTGGTCCATCCCGTCACCCTATGGCTGACGATGCTCGACTTCAGTCTCCAGGACTGCAGGTTCTTCGCTCACTTGCTCCCATGCGTATTGCAATGGTGTGCTTGGTTACTCCTCTCTGCATATAGCCTAACTCGATGGATTTCCTCAATGAGATCCTGGCTGGAACAACGTTTCATTGCCATCGTCAACTGTACAGTGCTGCTCTTATTTGTTTTTTCTTTGTTTTTTTAGGGGATGCTCTTATTTAGAGCGGGAAATTTTCAGTGGAAATGGGTATTCGGTGCAACTGTGCAAACACCCGACTCTAACCATCAAATCCTAATCATACGGTCTAGGTCGAGGCGGGTTGATCCCACCAAACCACTTCGATACTTTTTGCCGTAACCCCCTTGCGACGGAAATATTTATAGGAAGCCGTCCGGCCAGCCGCCGCCGCTCCTGATTTGTCGATTCGTCGTCACCAGTCACCACAGCATCGCCAAACTATCAACCTCCATCGCTTCTCCGTTGCTATCTCGAAGTCTTTACTTCATCTCCGATCCGCTTTCCTCTGTCTACTCCAGCCTCTATTCCTGTTCTTTTGGCACAATTGCTGCTTAATACAGGCATGGAATAGAATTCCAGCCATCAGTCAACCTTCTTACATATCATTTCACCAAAAGATGGTACACGACCCATCGTCCCCGTCCCTACTTTATGCTCTGGAGAAAGTAAACGGCTTGCTTGCTTTGCTCTTTCAGAAAATCTCAGTCGAAAAATACACTCGTAAATGGCGTTACGGGTTTTATGATAAATGACTGCTAGATCGTGTTTGGTGGCCCTCTTTTTATTATATGCAGTTTTTACTAAAAAAATATTTTATGTTGTCAAAAAAATTAGACACATAAGTATTTGTATTACTTTAAAAATGATTTGTGATTCTTTTTTAAGTCATTTCTACCTCATCCAACTATTAACAAAAACCGAAGTTTATAACCCATTTCAGAGACAATGATACAAAATTCACGTAGTCTATATGCATTCCGTATGAACCTAAGTTTGGCCTTGCCCTTTATTTTTTTATCCATCCTGATATTTGTTCGTGAGCCAGCTGCCTGTAATATGAGATGAAAAATAAACAAGAGTGAATTGCACAAAACACTATGTTTTGGGACCATACTCTCACCTTACACTAGGTTTTAGCTTGTTCTTTCTCACTTTGCACCACCTTTTACCATTTCTTAGCCCAAAACCCACAAGTCATACTCACAAATTGTAATGGTTACTTTTGGTATTTGTTTAATTAAATAGCAGTCTAGTAATCCGCAACAGGGACGATGGATAATCCATCTGCACGCATGCCGTACGATTTAGATCGGAGGACATGAGTTGAATGTTTGCACGTTTGCACCTAATTGGTCATTTGCACTAAAAATTTCCCCTAGAGATTGCGGCATCACGACATATATAGTAGGGGGAGGTTATCGCGCGTCCGTACGCGCGGTAACGGATCGCGCGTCCCTCCCCTCCGGCTGCCACGCGTCCGACCGCGTGTTCCGGTGTTGTCTCCGGTGATGGCCGCTGCCCCTGCCCGAACGCGCCCCGCCGCCGCGGCCTCCGTCGCCGTCCCCGGCGACGTCGCCGCCCACCGCACAAGCCCTTCCCCCGCCCGCCACCACCCCCGGCGGCCGGCGGCGCCGCGCCGCCCACACCCACCGCTGCCGCACGCCACGCCGCCGCCACGCTAACCTGTCGAGAAGTGACGCCCCCGCCGCCTACCCCGCCCACCGCCCGCCGGCCGCCCGCGGCTCCGGCGGCACCACCGCCGCCTCGCCGCACCGCCGAGCCGCCGACCCCCAACCTTCCTCTATGTCCGGCAGTGATAGAAGCTCCCAACCTCGACAACCCGAAAACCCTAACCCCCGCCGCCCTCCCCCACCACCGGCGGCCGGTGGCGCCCTCGCCGCCGTGCCGCGCCGCCCGGCCAGCCACCGCGCTCCGCCCCGTCGTACGTGGGCCGGGCCGGCAACAGGACGCGCGTTCAAGCGCGAGCGCGTCCGTCCGCGCATTAGACTTTCCGTATATAGTACAGGCTGATCTACAAGGTATGCCGGGTGGGCCATGGCATACCCTGTAGATTGAGCCCAACCCAACCCAAAACTTAATCGGAACAGAGACGCAAATTATCGATCCCGAATTCCCGATCGAAAAAACGAAAGCTAACCGTCGTGCCGCGCCGCCGCTCAACTGCTCGAGTTTCTTGATCGAGATCGAGGTCTCCCGGCAACTGGCGACGCACGTACTGCTCCCGGCACCCTGAATTCCGAACCAGCGATCCCCGCACGAGAGAAAACGCCCGTCGCCCAGGGCTGGCTGCGTTGCCGTACAGGTACAACACTTCGATCAAAAGTTAAACTAGCGTCTACCGGAGCAGCAGCAGTACAGGTACAACACTTCGCGCTTTGATCAATTGTTAAACGTGAGACTATTCTATGATCCAAGCAAAAATACAACTGATTCTATTGCTCCCCCCCCTCCCTTACTTATAAAAGCAGAGTTGATCTTGATCACAATGTGGAGCTTATTTCAGAAACATGCCGCAAAGATGTAAGCTGCTGCCGCTTCATCTCCTTCGTCGCATCCTTCTATAACGGAGACAGAAGAGCCACCTCAAGAGCAAGTCGATCAAAAGCTGGTGTAAGTTTTCGAGCTTATTTTATTCATATCTATGACTTCATATGTTTGAGCTATTTATATTGAGTTTTTTCAACATAATTTAGTGATTTAATTAAATTTCTTATAATGCTCATAAATATATTATTAAACACCCTCTTAAATATTTGAACATACTTATAGTTACATTATACGTGTAATCCGAGTTAGTGGGGAAAATTTTTAGTTACTACCGAATTATTCATTGAAGTTTTGGCTCGGCATATCCTGAAGTAAAATCCTAGATCCGCCACTCCAACCAGCGGTTGATCTGTGTTCTTCCTGGTAGACAACAGAAATTTGTGTTTTAGTGTTTGTAACAAAAGCTTGTTGAGCATTCTGTATAGATTCTATTCACCTTGCTGTAGGAATTCACTGAGTGGAAATGAAGATGTTATTTAGTATAATGGATTAGCTGGTGAACCCATGAACAGCTACCTGGTAAAGTTCTTAAAGTCTGATCTTCAGATGTCATGACAGCTGCAAAATACATAGCCATATCAATCCCTTTCTTTCTGATTAAGGAGGGCACATCTTGGTTTTAATGTAGACATTAGATGTACCATGCATGTACAGAAACCTGGTATTTTCAATCATATAAAATCCATTGATCTCGAATTTGCTTAGGTAGAAGCCATCTAACTTGGGTTATTGCCGGACGAATGTCAGGCAATGCAAATGATTGAGTTTTTGGTGCTGCGAGAGCGCGCCATCTTTTCTGACTCTGTAGTCTGTATTGCTGAATACATAACCGATTTACATGCATATGATCCGTCCTTAATGGCCTGAGTTTAGGGCCTTAATGGTCTCCTACTTTGCAGGCATGAACAGGCTCATGAACCGACTGAAACTGAAACTAAAGACTCCGGCTACTGCCATTACTGAAAACACAAACATGGAGCTAATACCCACGTACATATTAACTGAACTACGACACACATGGTTTATTCCATCACTATCTGTGCTACCGATTTAAGGATGCATTGTAAATGTAAAATTCAAATCAGGTCTTAGAGGTGCTTAAGGTTTACCTACAAGCAGGGGCACACCGAGGCCGTGGATCCGCGCGGCTGAAATCATTTACACGTCGTGGATCCGTCACCATCTCCTGTTAGCTACATTTGCCCATACTGCCCCCTGCTAATAATTCCTATGGCGTGTTCATTTCGTTTAGGACTAAAGTTTAGTCTAAAGTTTTTGCTATTTAGAGATATTAAATAAAGTGTAATTACAAAACCTTTTGCAGAAAGTTGGGCTACTTTGCGAGACGAATCTAATGAGGGTAATTAAGCTGTGATTAGACGATGGTTACTGTAGCATCACTGTAGCAAAACATAGCTTAATTAGGCTCGTTAGATTCGTCTCGTAAATTAGCACTCATCTGTAAAAAAGTTTTGTAATTAAACTTTATTTAATACTCTTAAATAACAAGATTCTCTGAACTAAACTTTAGGACTAAAGGAAACGAAGAGGCTTCCGTACAAACTCATCCAGGAGCAGTATGGTCCAACCGTCCAACTCTTCTTTACACCCAACACACTACCCTTTGCTAATGACATGCGGGCCCTCAAAGATACATTTAAGCCCATCTATTCTTGGGCTTTGCTTCTTAGATTCTCTATGCGATGGCTTGTTTCTGCCTCCTTCATTCTCGGCGCTGTCGCAAGCTGATACTGGTCCGCCTAAAAACCTGCATCCGAGCTTGACTTCCGTTTTCTCGGTCTCTTGCGAAGCTAGGCGAAGCGACGAAGGGCAACACACCCTGACTCTTCTCCTTCCCGATGTGCCCAAGACCTCCTCTCGACGTTTTTGGCCTGCAATTGTGACACCCCGTGTCACTAAGAGCCAACTCGTGCAATCAACTCAACTGAACAGAACACAAATTTGAAGCAAATCAAAATTCGAAATCAAATATTCAAACAATTGCCAAATCAAGGCATGCGAAGGAACTCAAACTTTCCAATAACAACTTGAGCAACCAAAAATATCAGCTGATTCGGGTCAGAGAGAAAGAATTTTGGAGAATTTTTGGTGATTTAAGAAATTGATTTGGATGCCCAAATAAATCCCTAAAGGTTAAAAAGTGGCCAAATTTGACCAGCTTCAGTTTGCAATCTAATGGGATTCCAGATGTGCATGTTGGTCAGAATGGAGTTCAGTTCATGAGCTTTCAGAGAGACCAATTTCAGAATATTTGGAGCACGTTTGATATTTTATTTTGTGTTCACAACCAAGGAGAAAATCCCTGACAAGAATTTCGACGGAAAAAGAAAAGATGCCCGAGGGCCCACCTGTCTGAAGTCGTCCGACGGCACGCGCCGCGTGGACGGCGACGTACGGCTCCGCCGCGCCACCCACGACCGTCCCCCGCTCGGACAAAACGCGAGCCCACTCCCTCCCCGGTCATCCTCCCTCTCATTTTCCCCCTTCCCATCGCCCTGGCCGCACCAAACCCTAGCTCTGCCACCACCATTGCCGTGCCGCTCAGAGCTCAAGGTAGCGCCGCCGCTGTAGAGCTACTCCGGCCGAGCTGCTCATCCTAGAGCTTCGCCCCGTCGTCTTCAAGCCTCGATGTCCGCCATTGCTTCCTCGAACCCGACCGTGCGAGCTCGTCGGCCTCGCCGTGCAATTCGTCGCGCTCCGGTGAGCCACTCGTCGATTAACCGTTCATTGAGCTTCCTAGCGTTGTTTCGCACCTAAGTGACACCACCTTTCACCTTCTTCCGCAGCCGAATCGCCGGAGTTCAGCTTTTCCCCGCCGCCGGTCGTCCGTGTCCGCCACCCCGACGGTCAATTTCACCCTACCAGTTTCCTCGACGACGATACCCCCCGCGCCACGCATCCCTGAAGTGCCGTGAAGCTCTCCGTCCTGCTCCAAGTCGCCGCTAAGCTCTCCTCCGCCCCCGCGACGACACCGCACCCCCTCGACCCGCCGTACCTCGTCCCCGACCTGCTCCGGCCTGCCCCTCGCCTTCCAACTCGTCAAGGTGAACTCCCCTCTCCGCGCGCTACCCCTCCGTGATAGCCTCGAGCCCCGCGGACCCCGGATCCCACTCCGGCGAGCTGCGCCGCCGCCCTCCGGCGACGGCCTGGCCAGTACACGCGCGGCCACAGAGTCAGGATCAGGTGTGGCTACACCGGATCCGATGCTCCGCCCCGTGTAGCCCTCAGTGTGCCTTCGCACACGAGTGGCTGGATCCCGTGTGGCAGTCGATAGATCCAGTGCGGCCCAGGTCGTGTGTCCCTCTGTGTGGCCCTGAATTGATTGGTCCGCCAATTTTTCAAACCTTTTTCCGAAATAGTTAAATTCCCTAGAAATTCACAGAAACTTGTAAAATGCATAATAAATCGTATACAACTCCGAAAAATTCCAATCCAATTTTGTTAGCTTCCTTGTTATCTGCTCCGTCCAATAAAAATGTCAAATCTCCTGAGTCACCTGGGTTGTCCTCTGTTTAAATCCTAATAAATTCCATGTTGTTCTATAAATCCTGAAATCTTGCATGCCCGTTAAGATGCTGATAACCTACTTACAGAACATGTTCCACTATCATATAATGTTTAATAATTTTCTTATGATTTAAATCGTTTCTCTGCATTGTATAAATTATTATACATAATCCATGTTACAATAAATCATCAAACTTCACAGTAATGTACTTCCAGTGGTGGCTTTCACCAAAAAAATGCCACTGGACCTAAACAGATTTTTGAAGTACAGTTAACTAATTAATCAACTTAAGTTAATTAAATACTTAACTTAAACAAGAAGTCAATGAGGAAATACTTCAGACAAAAGTAATTAATAAAGTTAATCATTTGCACTTACAGTGTAAATGACTGTCCCATGAAGTAATAAATTTCTTAATTACATCATATTACTTGCATCTAACTTGCATTATTTCCTTGTCATAACGTGTAGTGACAGAGACGACTCTGGAGCCATTGGACTTCCAGCTGCCGGAGGAGGAGGCACAGGAGGAGGAGCCACCAGCTGACCCTGCTGACACTAGTGTAGCTCCTGAGCCAGACAAGCTCTGGTGCATGCCTCCCTATTTAGGATTTTTGTTTATCACTTGCTTGGGACTAGTAATTGTTTGTGCATTAGGTTTATTAGGAGTTGATGTGAAACCCTATAACTGCATTAGGATTACCCTTCAATATCCTACCTTGTGTCCTATTTTTGTAGATGTGGTCTAGGTTAGCGTTAGAATTTGCTATGCTTAGTGCCTAGCGGACGGTAGAAGACGAGTGGTAGGTCCCACTCGCATGATAGGAATCACCCTGGATTGTGTTAGCAGAATTTAGGATTTGTTGAGACCGGACGGGGATTTATTTGTATAGGATGGTTGGAGAAGGCTGGGCCTTCACGGTGGTAGCCCCGTCTACGTCGGTTAAGGACCGTTCGTTGTTGGTCCTGTTGAGCAAGTTCGAATGTACTGATCACATGCTAGTGTTTTTATGGGCCTAGTAAACCTAGTAGCCTGTGACGCCCTAGTGGCTAGCGGATACTTGCACTTTCTATCATGGTACTCGGGAGAGAAGGGATGCCTCCCAATCGGGGCGTACGTCTGGGACGGGGACTGTGTGGGAGGGCCTTTCTCGGGAGGTGTGAGACCCAGTCAGCTCTAGGGGGGAACGGTTGCTGCATACGACTTTTGCGCGTGTGTGGCGTGTGGTCAGGTTTTCTCCTGCAGGATGTACATCGATGCCGCTGCTCTCGGTCAAGAGCAACCTTGCTCACTGCGCCACATCGTAGTGTGATATGATTGATGATGATGATGATGCTAGTTATTTACTGTTATATTTATCTATCATTAGTGCTACACTGTTTATTTGTATTGATACTTATTACCTGTTTGGAGATAAGTGCACTGTATTATTGATTAAGTACTTAATTTTAAATAAAACTTGAAAGTAAGGACCAAGTAATTAGTGCGGGTTATGCAATTGAGTCAGCCTACCCTTTTGTAGCCTTTGCATGTTAGGAGTCGGCTGTAATTAGCCACGTTGACGGGTAAGTCTTGCTGAGTAACTAGTACTCAGGGTTTGGCTCTTTATGTTTTGTGCAGGTGGTTTTTGCTTCCGCTGTGCTTAGTGGATTTTCTCAGCATGTCCACATCGTGGGCTTCGATGTGTGGCTTGGATCGTCGAGTCTAGTAGAGGTTGTACTTGTAGATTTCCGCTGTGCTACTCACGTGTTTTAAATCATTTAAGACTTGTAATAACTTAAAAATGTAAATTTGTCCTTTTTATGTAATGTACTATTGCGTCTGTTCATCAGCGCGTACCGACTCGATCCTGTGAAAAGCGGAAACGCTTCAGCAATCATATCAAAAGCACTACCTGGTTATTAGCAGGGCAGGGTGATCCGAAACTGCGCTCGCTTCATGGGTTAAGCCGAACCAAAACACGGACGAGGGTGCACGCCTCGGATAAATGCCCCCAACGTCAGCAGGTGGATCAATTTTTTTTACAGTGGGGCTGTGGCGGATGCGCGCGCGGGGGGGGGGGGGGGGGGGGGGGGGGGGTGTAGTTTGGAGCAATGTGTTTGGTTGCTGGCAGCAGTATCACCGTTGAATCCGGAACAACCCGAACAACGAATACACCCAACCAGTGTTGTGCCTTCGTTAAGGCTGAGCTGCGGCACTGCGGGGTAAGGAGGATTTGGGGGCAGCGGGTTGGGTAGGAAGAGAGATAGAGAGGATTCGACAGAGATTTTCTCGTGACTTTAGATCTCTTTCCTTTTGATTCAGTTGGATCAAGTTGGTCACTGTTGGTAAGTAACAAAAACTGAGTATCACCAAGGCCCTTTTCTAAACCCTTAAAGAACCAGTTGGGAGAATAATCATTTTCACCTTGCCATCTTATCTACCCTACGATCTGAACCGTCCTGCCATATCGTGGGCCTGAAATCCAATGCACCGAATCATCCCACCCACCCCCTAGCGTAACGCCCCCCTCCCCTTCCCTCATCTCTACGTTAATTGTTTGCATCACGTAACGCTCAAAACGCTGATTTTTTCCACCAAAAAATATACAACACCTGGACCCACATGATTGGATTTCCGTACACAGGTTTTGTTACTTTCCAAAAGAGTTTTCCGTAACTCTTGCCTTCCATACGAAAGAACAATTGCCTGATTCCCAACTCCCTTGCAGCCGTCGTCGTCGCGGCTGCTCTTCACGGCCGCCGTCGTCGTCGGCCAATCTCACCGCCGTCGCGGCCAATTTGGTCGCCGTCACGGCGGTGTGTCCGGTCGCCGTCGCGGCCTCACCATCAAGTCGCCGTCAGTTTCTGTTGTTGCCGCTGCTACGAATTTGAGAGCAATCTGTCCCTCAAATCGATCGGCTACACCCTAGCTGGTGACCAAATTCGTCTTCTTATTGTCCATCAGCTGTCCACGTACGGCTTCCTTCTGCATAAATACTTCTCTTCCATTTGTTTCCTGACACTTTCTTCAATCTTCAGGTTCAAAACCCAGCCTTCCTCTGGATTGTTCCTCCATCTTGTGAAGCCAAGCATTGCACTACTCGAACACATTTCAAGCCTAAGTTCTGAAAGCATAAGCAACTCCGATCCTTAATCTGTCCCTCAAATCAATTTCCTGCTGTTCGTGATCTCCACGACTGTGGTTGCCTGGTCTGGTTACTGCAGAAAAGCGAGAAATTTCCTTACCTGCGGATTGTGGTAACTGATCACTGCTACTCCTTTGTCTACTCCCAATTTGAGCCGTACTTCCCAGATCATAGCCTACCTCTCTTGCTTGTTGGCTGTAGGAACCCTCTTTTACAAGTGTGTTCTTCCCTACGTGTTTTCCTTTTTTAGATTATAACTTACTTAAATGTTCTGTTTGATCGATTAAAGGTGAGGACGTAGATGCTGCGATTGCCAAGCGGAGAGCTCAGAACAATGAACGGCAAAAAAGATGGCGTGCACGACAGAAGGCTACACCCGGAAATCCTAACAGTGAAGATTTCCTGGAAAATGTTGGGCAATCAGGTTTCGTGATCACTTTTGAATGCAAGAGAGGTTTTTTATGAAACAACAATTTTCCCTGGTAGGTAGTCTGTAATTTTGTTTTACATTGTTTACAGGCAATGTCCCTTTAGACCGGGCGATGGCTTCGACTACTACTCCTTTTGGAAAACAGGGTGAGAATCAACATGTAAAATCAAAAGCGTACCATTTAATCTGAGTATTTTAACCTCTTGAATGGCATTGTTTAGGAAATTGTGGGGACGACAATCATGGCACATCTCAACCATCACAATTGTCTGTTCTTACTGGAAATGTTCAAGAGGAGAGGCTGGTAAACTCAACCAGACGACCCCTACGTGATATCACAAACATCGAACCTGCTGGTGTGTTCTTTTTTATATACATATTCACTATTTACAATATAATATTATAAAAATATTATATTATATTCCTCGCAAAAAGAATACTTAGAGTATTATATGGACTTAATATCTGTTTAGAGCTTGCAAAATGCACTTTTGCATGAAAGAATAATTTTCATGTGTAGTCTGTGAGATTGGTTGAGATGATTTGATGTTCAACGTCCATATATTACCTACATACCGTTTGATTTGAGTATTTATAATTGTTCGTTTGCATAACCAATTTTTATATTAAGTGCATACAATTGGACTTGTTTGTTCCAGGTGGCAAGGAAAACCAGGCTGTCGAGATGCATGGAAACAAAGGAATCAAGAGGCAGAAAAAAGGTATTAATATTGAATAGATTAAGATGAAGATGTTGTTAGATGTTATAACAGGGCGGGATTGCCGAAACTTCTTAATAACAAAATGTAGTTACATTTAACATGTGTTCTCATATATTTCCATAAATGTAAAATTGAACCACAAATTTTTTGAATGGCATTGTGCAGGAATTTTTGGGGAGGGCAATCATGGCACATGTCAACCATCGCAACTATCTGGTCTTACTGGAAATATTAGAGAGGCAAGGCTGGTAAACTCAACAAAACGACCCCTACATGATATCACAAACATCGAAGATTCTGGTATGTTCTTTTTTAAAAATTAACATGATATCACAAACATCGAAGACAGGAATGGTTGGATCTGCTGGTTTGGCACATAAGTCTTCTTTCAAGCCTTCTTTATTTGGCAAGAAATTTATCATAATAAAATTATTTTGGCACATGTTTATTCTTTCGCCCCTGATGTTATTGATTAACGTTTGCCTTCTTTTATTAGATCAAACGCCTTTTTCTGCGATTTCGGAACTGGAACATACCGGGAGCCCGAGAAAGAGGATTACAAATCGATCTGCAAATAATTTGGAGACAAGTGGTGAGTAGCGTAATTATTATGGTACTTGCATCACATACGATGCTTAAAATATTGATTCAATCTGTGCGTTTGCACGATATTTTCAGACAATATTGATGGCCATCCTAGGATCGGTGCAACTATCGATGTATGTGCATCAAATATTGATGGTGACGAGGATGAGAGCTGGCTGCATAGGAACGATAATTGGCATCCATCCACTGTAATTCTTCGCCGCCATGGAGGTAACCTTGATGGTGGGGTTGGCCAATCTGTTACACCTGAAGAATTGCAAAAGGCTAAACGTCGCGAGTACAAGAAAGAGTATCGGCAGCGGAAAAAGGAGGAATTGGCCATCGCACGTCAGATTCAAAATGGTCAGTGACACGTCCAACGCTGAATTTATTTTTGCATGCTTTTCCTTTTCATAATTTATCATAATTAAATTATTTGGAGCTATATATACTAATGTGATGTTCCAAAAAAACATGCAGGTGCCAAAATACCTGCAGATATTGATGCTGATAAGTTGTTACAAGTACACACCACAAAACTGGCAAAGCATCGAGAGGCCGTGAAACGGTATCGTCTCCGGAATTCATCAATGACAAAAACTGGGATTCATCCACAAGGTATGTAACTATTTGCAACTGCTTGTGTGTTTGACCTTGATGGCCACTGCAGACTATTCGTATAATGCAAGATGTCTCTTTGTTTACAGTTGGGCCTTCATTGCCAACGGGCGACCATACTCATGATAACAGACCTGTGCACGATTCTGGGATTTGGGATCCGGATGCATCAGAACGCCCGGGATTTGGTAATTGAAAATGTTGTTTATTTGTAAAGCTGGGATTAAAAAGCGTAACCTGACCCTCTTTTTATGTATTTTTGTACATGACCCAGATGAGGAGAACTTGGAGACTCGTAAGCCGATAGATGACGACATCGATGATCCTCTTGCTGATGACGAGGGCCGGGTTTTCTTCAGACCTGGTATATATGAGTCCTCCGGGTTAAATTTGAATTCTGCCTCTCATTTTCCTTCTCTAAACTTGAGTCGTTTTGTGTTTGCCTTTGCTAGACGTGCGATACAAGTCATATCGAGTTAACGGGCAAGATGGAGGTGCTGAAGGGAGGCCCGATCCCTATGACTATGTTTATGACAATCTCCTGAAAAAACATCATGTTCTGGGTCACGCACCGGACTGTGAACACTGTGGTGCCAAGAGGTTCCCTGGTGAAGGAGCGGCGTTCTGTTGTAGGGAGGGAATGGTTCGTATTCATATTCCCGAGGTGCCTGCAGAGCTGAGAAGACTTTACACAAGCCAATCAGACAGAGATGCAAAGTGGTTCAGGAACAATATCCGTTACTTCAACTCTCATTTTTCATTCACTAGCATGGGTGTCAAACTCGACCAGCGATATGCGCACCGCAGCAGGAACCGGGATCTATACATTTAGGATCCAGAGTCAGATATATCACTGCCTAGATCAGTTGTCCCACGGAAACTATTCAGCTAGGAATATGCAGCTGTACTTTTATGACAATGAAGGTGATTTTGCACACAGGGTGAAGCGATCGTCGCACCTGGATCTTGGGTTAATAAAGCTGATTGTACATATTCTGGAAGGGAATCCTTATGTTGGGACATTCAGGAGTTTGGGTTCCAAACCAAACCTTGACGAGTATAGAATTGAACTCAACACAAAGATTGATGTGGACCAGAGGAGATACAATGCACCGACTGCCTCTCAGGTTTCAGCCATATGGTTGGAAGGTAGTGACCCGAAGAAAATGTTTGATAGGAGTGTTATGGTCTGTGGAGTATCGGATCGACCGGATTATATAAAGGCTTACTATGGGTGCTATGATCCTCTAGCGTATCCTTTGTTTTTTCCTGGCGGCGAGGCGGGCTGGAATGAATAAATATTGTATGATGAAACTAAAAGGAAGAAAAAGTCTGGCAAAAAGAAAAATGATGTTCAAGGTGTGTCGCACTACATACATATAACCAGCCTGATAACTTATCTTTTATTTTTCTATAAACTAATAGACTAAACTTATGGTGTTTCTTTTGTGTTGACATGGTAGACCCGCATGAAGACTTCCCATCCGCGATGGACATGGACGACGAAGCCGAAGCAGATGATCGCACTGGGGGACAAGGTTGCTAAATAATATTTATTTAGTGATGCAATCTCATAAAATATGTTCAGGTTCTAATATAGCATACAACTAACTTTGTTGCCATTGCTACTTCCAGGTGGTGACCCTGAATCTAATAAGAAGTATGTGAGCGCAAGAGAGTATTATGCTTACAAGCTTCAAATCAGACGTGGGGAGTTCAATGTTTTGTTTTACGGTAAACGACTCTTGCAGCAGTGGATCGTAGATATGTACATTAAAGTTGAGTCTATGCGTCTTAACTGGTACTCTCTCCCTGCCCACCAGAAGATTATTCGAGCTGACCTATATCAGGTATGCACATTTCGAAAATTGAGGCTACAGATAAAGGGGATGGGCAGCAAGCTGTTATTTTTAACGTTCGCATAGTTTCTGATAAACGCTTACTTGTCTGGTTGATGCTTGTTTTTCTTAAATGCTGATTTTTCTTAAATCACTCATGATGCTTGTTTTTCTTAAATGCTGATTTTTCTTACTTGTCTGGTTGATTTATCCCAAGTCATATATATTATGCGGTTGGCTTTAAAATGTGGTACTGTTCATTTAACACGTTTGATTAACTCAAAACGGCGATTTTTTTAGAATGCTGAGCAAAACAATTTAAAGAGATGTTTGGTATTATTTTTAAGTAACTAAGGAACCATTTGCTGTATTCACTTTTATTATGTTACGTGCAATTTGCTTTTATTATGTTACCTGCAATGTGCTATGTTCTTGATGGAAATGATTATAAAGTCCTATACTGCCGGTAAAAAAAAAAAAGTAATCTCATAGATTGCAGCAAGTTTGTGCAAATCGATTTTTCATGTTTATCTGGCCTACTAACACATTGTATATCGTACATGCCTAAAGCTATTGTTGCTTATGTTTGTTATTGTCATTTTTTCTACTAACTTGGGATGTACCCATACAGGGAGTTCTCGACACTCTTGCAACCGGAGAGGCAAGGGCATCACTGACTGGCAAAAGAATTGTGCTACCTAGGTCCATGACTGGTTGTGACCGTGATGTGCAACGGAGGTACCTTGATGCAATGACCTTAGTGTAGCGTTACGGGAAGCCAGATTATTTCATAACTATGACATGCAATCCGTATTGGCCTGAAATCATCCAGGAGCTATTGCCTGGCCAGACTCCGCAGGACCGTCCAGAACTTGTGGCACGAGTGTACAAAGCGAAGCTGCGAGATTGTGAGGATTTTTTGGTTAAGAAACAACATTTTGGTGAGGTTGCTGCCTATGCTCATGTCACGGAGTTCCAAAAGAGGGGTCTGCCACATGAGCATTTCTTATTGATTATGAAAGAAGGGAGTAAGATAAAATGTCCAGATGAGTATGACAGAATAGTATCTGCTGAAATCCCGGACAAGAAGAAGTACCCGGTCTTGCACGATCTTGTTTGCAAACACATGATGCATGGCCCTTGTGGTGTTCTCAACAAGGATTGCCCATGTATGATAGATGAAAAATGCCGGTTTTGGTACCCTCGCCAGTTTTGTGAAGCCACACAGCAGGGGAAAGTCTCGTACCCAATATACAGGCGACGGGATGATGGGTAGAAAGTTGAGGTCAGGAACGGCACGTTGGACAATCGATGGGTTGTTCCCTACAACCCCACCCTACTTATGCGATACAATTGTCACATCAATGTGGAGATATCCTGCAGCGTCAAGTCCGTCAAGTACCTGTATAAATACATCTACAAAAGTCATGATCGTGCATCTTTCTTGGTCGACAAGTCAGAGAATGAAGATACCGTGGTTGATGAAATCAAACAGTACCGAGATGCGAGATGTATAACACCGTCAGAGGCTGCATACAGGCTGTATCGGTTCCCTCTCTACTATGCCTCGCCTCCTGTTTTACAGCTTGCGGTTCATCTTGAGGGGATGCACATGGTTCCATTCAAATCAACCTCTGACTTGAATGAAGTTGCCAAAGACCCAAAGAACCAGAGATCAATGTTGACCGAGTGGTTTAAGACCAATGTGACGGAGCCCAAAGCTCGCAAATTCCTGTACATATAGTTCCCCGAATGGTTTACTTGGAACAAATCAAAAAAGCGTTGGAAATGGAGAAAACAACGAGCTCAAATTGGCCGTCTTGTACATGCAAGCCCATCTGAAGGGGAGCGGTACTATCTTCGGCTTTTGTTGACCCATGTGAGAGGCGCTACGTCATGGAAGAGTTTGAGAACTGCTCGTGGAGTAACATGTGAGACCTTTCGAGAAGCATGTGACCATGCAGGACTTCTTCTATCTGATTCTTATTTGGACGATACCTTAACCGAGTGTGCTATATGAAAAATGCCTAGCTCGTTCCGACAATTGTTTGCTATAATCATGGTTTTTTCTGAGGCAAATAATATTCGGAAGCTGTGGGAAAAGCATTTTGATTCACTCTCTGAGGACTTTCGGCGGACAATTTCCGATCCCCATGAGCTTGAGCAGCGGCTACTCTTGGATATTGAGCGATGTGTTCAATCAATGGGCAAGGATCTGGATGGCTTTGGCCTACCTAAGTTGGACAACAAAGGTAATCAATCGCCCTCAATCATCGAGTTTTTCATTTCATTACTTTCTATCTCATAAATAAAATTTAATATTCTTTCAAATTTGGGAGATCGACATACTGTCAAGTGGAGTATTTGAGAATGTTTGTTTATATAACCTCATTTGTCTCAAACACTAGCTACCTGATTTCGTGATGTGGCAGAAGCAAGGTCAGGGTGGTCGCTATTTTTTAAATTTAAAATGCATGTTATGCAAGTAACAATTTGTTAATCTGGGACAATGTAAGTTGCTGGTGGCTTGCTGAAATTATCATCTTCTTTCAGATATTTCAAAACTGCTAATTGTTAAATGCTCCTCTGTCAACATCTATTCTTCAGTCAAAACATTTAGTTAAAGAACTAATAGTGTATTTCTACCTGTCAATCATTCTGCAAGCTTTCTCATGATAAATACAGTTTTCAGTCCCTCATTTCTTCAGCTAGGAAAATAAAATAGAAGAACAAAATAGCTTGGGCATTCATCAACGTTATAATTAAACTATAAGTACATAGCAGCTATATCTATCTGTTTTGGACTCTTAGTGTGACCCTGCTATTCAAGCCAGGTTGCCATTTATAGTTCGTTCCTGTTAATTTTTTTATCATGATTCTTGGTTTCAGTCCCAAGTATTTTAGTGCCCTCAAATTACTTGACATGTTTGAGTCTACATGTTTTTTTATCATGGTCCCCGTACATGTTTTTCTCGGTCTCCAATCAATTGACTATGTCACCTGAGGTCCATGCACCAGCGTGTCAACTTGCCAAACCTAACCCAAATGTGAATGCATTTATCCTATTGCTTGTACTTATTGGTAATATGCCCGTGGACATATAGGGTTTTTCCATGTGAAATTTTTAACTTTGTATATACTGATAAGAGGTTTCCACTTACGATATCTTTGTAGACAAAATATAGACTGGATATTTTTTTTCATTTGTACTCCTGATCTGTATCACCTATGAAACATAAATTTTGTGATGATTTCTACTTACAGTCTACCACAAAGAATTCTATGACTTGTGTTTTAATTGTGTTTATTTTTTTTTATACATCTTTATACAAGACGCAAAGAAAGGGACCACTACAGGGAGTTGAATGAGGAGTATGCACTCGGATTCGATGAAGACCATTTGAAAATTGTGGAGACACTCAACGCTGAGCAGAGGGCAGGATTTGATGAGATCATTGATCATGTGACTTCTGAAAAGGGTCGGATGTTTTTTATTGATGGTCCCGGAGGAACCGGAAAGACGTATCTCTACAAGGCCTTGATCGCAACTATACGTTCGATGGGTTTCCTAGCCGTTGCTACTGCTACAACTAGCATAGCGGCATCTATTATGCCCGGTGGTCGGACAGCACACTCCAGATTCAAGATACCAATTAAAATCAGCGATGAAAGCATGTGCAACTTCACTAAGCAGAGTGGTACTGCTGAGCTCCTTCGTTCAACCCGTCTCTTGATATGGGATGAAGTTGTGATGACAAAGAGACAATCCATTGAGTGTCTGGATAGATCCTTGCAAGATATCATGGGCTGTGATGAACCATTTGGTGGCAAGATTATGGTTTTTGGAGGAGATTTCAGACAGGTTCTTCCTGTGGTTCCGCGGGGAACTAGAGCTCAGATCACCAATGCCACCTTGCAGAGGAGCTATATATGGGATCGGATTCGCAAGATCAGGCTCACGCAGAACATGTGTGCACAGTCGGACCCCTTGTTCTCACAGTATCTTCTCAGAGTTGGTGATGGAGTTGAAGAGTCAGTTGGGGATGATTATATCCGTCTTCCGGAGGAGATTGTTATTGAGTACGATGAAGAGAAAGGTATTCACAAGCTTGTTGAGGACATTTTCCCTATTCTCTTGGCAAATGTCAGTGATGCCGCTTACATGAGTTCTCGAGCTATCCTATCAACGAAGAATGAGTACGTTGATCAACTCAACTCCAAGATGATTGAGACGTTTCCGGGCCCTTCCAAAGTGTTTTACAGCTTTGACTCCGTGGAGGATGACCAGATCAACAATTACCCAATTGACTTTCTAAACTCTCTTACGCCGAATGGGCTGCCACCTCACGAGCTCAAGATCAAGATTAATTGTCCTCTAATCTTGCTTCGCAACCTAGATCCGCACAATGGCCTGTGTAATGGCACACGCTTGGTGGTTAGGGGCTTTCAGAACAACGCCATTGACGCGGAAATCGTTGGTGGTCAGCATGCTGGTAAGAGGGTGTTCATTCCGAGGATACCTCTTTCACCGTCTGAGGATTTGACGCTTCCCTTCAAATTCAAGAGGATACAATTCCCTGTGCGTTTGAGCTTCGCAATGACGATTAACAAAGCTCAAGGACAGACCATCCCTCACGTCGGAGTATACCTGCCTGAACCTGTGTTTGCACATGGTCAGCTCTATGTCGCGTTGTCCAGGGGTGTGTCACGAAAGACAACTAGGGTCCTCGCCAAACCCAATAAATTTTTGGACCCTGCGGTGAAAAGCACGAAGAATATTGTATACAGGGATGTCCTAAACTCTTAATTAATGTAACACTCAATGGTTGTCTATCAGTCGAATAAAATATTAAGTTCTCTTGATTTGCCTCTGATCTTACGAATTGTCTCTCTGGATTTATAACACTCCACGTGTTTTGTATCTTGTTAGACAAATAATAATAATCCTATATAAATATGAATTTTTAGGTGTCTGTCTCGCATAATAACATACTGATGTTTTGTTGAGATCAAAAAATCAAATGAAAGGGCGTGTAAGTGTACCTTGTATATGCACGATTAATATTCAGCTTGATACATTCTGATTGATTTAGATGCAGACATGGGATATTTACTTTATTATGGAAATAAATTGGCGAATGATTTTTTATTTTCATCCTTTCCGAATTGCAAGTAAATTGGACACAACTATATGTGGCATAATCATGTACCTGGCGTGAGATATTTATTTTCCGAAATAACATGTGGCTGTTTGATTTTCTTGTTTTTGGTGATTGATTTCCTTGATCACGTGGTGATTTTGTTCCACGCATAAATATGCCAAGTTTATATTTTATTTGATTTACTTTCCTTGGTAGCCTGCGGTTGTGATATACTATTCCATTCACGTGGAACTTTCCAAACCATTCAACCTTTTATATATACAGTTCCGCCCAGCCCAAAAAGCCAGTGTATAATCCTAATTGCTCCATTCCCGTGCCCTGCAAGAGGAAGACCGTCCATTGAGGAATGGCCATGCCAACGCTGCCGCCGGTCGCTACCTTCGGTGGACGGTGTCGTCGCTTGCGTACTTATTATGTTTTCCTCATCAATATTCTTCGTCTGTACGTCACATCCAAGATTTTGATGCCCTAATGTTTATGTTTATACACGAATACACGAATTGAAACACTTGGATTCATTTTTGACGCTTTTGTGACACAGGTCGCATTATTTTTGCGTCGATGAAGACTTGGATCTTGGTATTGAGGAGGACATCGACCTGGGATGACGCACTGATGGCAGTGCGATGAGCATGGGATCCTACTACCGCCCAACACGGGTTGTGTATGACTACATAACAGGTAGACACCGTCAGATTGAAGAAATTAGAGTAGAGTACGATTCGTCCTATGCTATGAGCAGGATGAATGTTGAAGAAACTCAATCCGAGAGTAGCATGGATGACATCGACTAGCTGATCGTGTCCGTGGAGTGAATTATGTAAAATTAATTATGTAAACTCAATCCGAGAGTGGACATTATGTAAAATTAATTTGGCACTGTGACATGTAAACTTGCGATTGTTGGATAATTTTTTTTAGCATCATGCATGTGGAGTGAATTTTCCTCACCACTTATATATTATTGTTGAATTATTATTATGGTCAACAGTGCACTCGAAAATAGGTACATCAATGAACGTACACGCATTTTGTTCTTTACCACCAACTCGTTTAAGTGATGTCGGTATTTAGTTTTTTTTTTGGAAAATTGCAAATTCCCCCCTAAAAGTCACTCTGGTTTTGACATTCCTCCCTAAAACTTAGTTTGTTGCAAAAGCCCACCCATATATCTGGCCTGGTCCGAAGTCCCCCCTGTGTGCACGTGCTGTTACTTTCCTGGCCCGTTTCTGCTGACGTTGGCTCCGCTTGCCAGCTCGGCCGGGTCGGACTCGGTCCAGCGTGGCTACTCTGTTTGGCACAACCTCATGAGGAATCGGCGACTTCTCGTTCGGCAGTACAGCGGTGCGAGAGATGAAGGGCGAATACGAATCGCCAAGCGATGACTTTCATGGAGGGTGCGGAGTAGAGGAAGAACGCTCCGAGCAGGTACGATCTCATCTGCAATGCCAAACAGAGCAGAACAAGCCATCATTCCAAAATTCCAACTCCATACGAAGAGGAACGTTTGCATCTGCTAAAGCTACGATGCCGCACATGACTTGGCATAATATAAAATCAAACTTCCGTTCAAGTAAAGAAGAGAATCGATGGTGTTTGACCTGCAGGAGAAAGCTAATGGGGCACGATCGCCGGAGATCGCCTCCACGTACTGCGTACACACCTTAGGACGGCCGCCCGCCGCCTCTATCCTCCGCCTCAAACCGCCGGAGGTTTTGGGTTCGGCCTGAATTGTGCTCGTGATGGGACTTCGGCCACGCTGGACGAGTTCTACTCGGGCGAGTTGGCGAGGCTAGAGCCCACGTTGGCAAAAATTGGCCAACAAAGCAGAGAACGTGCGGCCAGGGGGGAGTTTTGGACTGAGCTAAACATGTGGGTGGGTGTTTGCAACAAACTAAGTTTTAGGGGGGAATATCAAAATCGGACTGACTTTTGGGTGGGTATCTGCAATTTTCCCTTTTTTTTTTTGTTTCAGTACTCAGCATCGTTTACCACCAACTCAAGGGCGCCACGTCTATTTTGTAGCAAATACACGTGAGCACAAATATACAGGAGGCCATTTTCTGCTCTGATCCTCGTTTTAGTTTACCACCAATTTCTGCTCTAATTCCAGGCGGATAGAATAGCCCTGCAAAACACATCCACGTGTTGCTCTGAGAATGCCATATATATTGGAGCACAAATATAAAGGAGTTCCAGTGAATTCAGCTACCCTGTTTATGGCAAAAAATAATACGAGTAATCTGTTTCCATATACAGAAAACGAACGTGCCAAACTTTCACAAGTTATATATGGACTAATTATAATTATGGACTTCTGGCCATTATTGTAGCGACATTTTTGGTTGAGTACTATTTATAGGACGTTCAGTATTCTTTGCCTATATATATGTCTGCTCACGTTGACAATAATTCTTTCACACCACGTCTCATCACACCAAAGGAGAAGAAGGGAAGAGAAGATAAAGGTATGCGCTACTTTTCTCTAATTTCCGTCAAGATTTGCCTCGAGCTGTTGATTTATGCTTCGACGTCCTGATCCTGCTCTGATCTTCAGGTTCGACCCAACCTCATCTTCCTCTAAGTTGCGGTTCCAGGTGCGATTTGATTCGTCACCGTAAATTTTATACATGCGTAATTTCATATACATGTCATGTAGTAGTTTATTTTTGTTAGTCATATAGGAGGTGCCAGAGGATACTACAGTAGTAACCAGTTCCTGTCGTACTGCTCATTCTCTGTTCTTAGAGGAACCTCTTCGATTGAACGCGGTCAATTTTAGATGCTGCGATTCTCCTTTTACCTGCGAACAAGCAAAAATGATGACGAGTCGAGTGGGTGTTTCATGTAGAAAGTACATAAATCATTTTTAACATTGATCAAAAGGTGAAGAAAGGCAGAGTGTATGACTAGCCACATGTTTCTGCTGCAAGCTTTTCTTTAGTGGTTTTCTAGGTTTTTTTAGATTAATTGGCTAAATAACCATACGAAGGACCTTAAAAAAAGATATGAAGGTTGTGTTGCTTGCGTCAATAACATTAACAATATAACATCTTATGACTGATTCTGCTCACCTAGGCAACCAACCATTTTTAGCTGATCTTTTAGGGGAAGTTTTTCCTTTTTGACCAAACATCACAATCAATAATTATTTGATTGATGGATGAGGGCCATGAAACACTTAATAGGTACCTACCCTCTGAATTTGAGCTGCATCTCAGGAAAGTTACGAGGAACTGCTTACTACTGTAGTATCAAGTCAGTAGTAATCCTCAGAGTAACAGAGGGCGAAGTCACCAAAAAGAGAATATGCCAAGTGGTGCCCTCCACTTTCAAATTTAGTTGTGCCTCTTGTTTTATTTTTCATAGTAGAGCCATGCTTTCTTAGATTTGAACTTCTGTACAAACGAAACATGCAAGTAAACTTGTAATCGTCCAGAAGGGCTTGGAAATAGTCAGATTTTGTAATATATCTACATTTTGCCGTGTTTCTTTTTCATTTCAGTATGCAGATAAAATTGATTCAAATCAGTACCCATTCTGTGCTAAATAAAATTGGCTTTCTACGTATCACCGTTGTTGTTGGATGCGGCGATATGTGGTTCAGGAATCCTATAATTTTTTTTTGAATATATGTGATTTTACTTCATCTAACTGGTCTCCTTTCTGTACAACGTAGCAATGGCGGATGACAGGGTGCAACAAGGCGACGGGATGGATGAACCTGTTGTGGTGCAAGAAAACTATCCGTTAGTTCCTACCCTACATTTTATTTGGCTTAAATTCAAACTTGTTTACATGTTTTTGTCTCTGTTTGCATGTTGATGAACCCTGCACACCGGTGCTCACGTCCACGTGTTTCTCCTTTGCAGAATGATGCTTTTCTGTGATATTAACCTCGATCTCATCACCAGCAAAATTAATTTCAGTGCAAAGGTCTACTTTAAAGCACATGTACGTGCGCACAAGGATGGAAATTACATAAGACTTATATTGGTTGATGAGGAGGTAATATCATCTCAATTTAAGTGCATTAGATATATTATTGTACAATTATTTGCATCACCTCTTCTGATGCATAGAGGTTCAGTGATGCAAATATCATGTGGGATGGATTTTATTGCAGGGAACTAGGATGGAGGCATTGGCATTTGGCAGGACTTGTTTGGATTTGGCTCGAACAATCGTTGAAGGGGAGTCATATGATTTCATTGATGTCATTGTTGGATACAGTTATGATTTAAACTTTCACAATGTGTTTCAAGTATATGGCGCTGAATTCTTTGCAAGCGTTACCTCTGAAAGCAGGGTTTCTAACTCTAGAAGACCGTTAGCATATCCTCTGTTCCCACGAACATTCAGCTTATTTTAGCAAGTCAAGCATTTTGGGGCAGATAAAATGTTGACTGGTATGCTTGCCACCCTTGTTAGTTTAGTAATACAACTGGATATTGCTTCTCTAACATAGGCCGTAACTCTTCCTACAGATGTCATTGGCGTGGTTGTCTATATATCTAATGTCCATGACACAAAACGCACTTGGAGACGACCAAGCAGGCATGTCGCCATAATGAACACGTGGTACGTTGTGTATGCAATTGTTTAAAATATATGCACGCCTTTCTCGTTAAATATAATGTGATTATTTGATGCGCAGTATGCAGATTTTCGTCATCCATGTCCGCAGTCCACATATTTTGCGCCATGCTGGAGAATGGCGACCGGCGGCACAATACTTTAACACCATTGCTGCACTCCATGTGCAAATGAACACAAGAAGAGGTATCGAATGAACACATATTTTAAAGTGAACACATTATTTTTTTCACTATTGCCTACTTACCTCTCATATCCTCAAATTATTTAAATGCAGGTGTTCTTGTCACTACTCGATATAGCAAAATTATTTTTGAGCCCGACAGGCCAGAAGCTGAGGCAATGAGAGCTATATATAGCAACATTGTGTTTGGTCCATTTCATTTTTTTTACGTACACTTGAATTGGCGTTGATTTTTTTCTTCATTTAAATTGTAGGATTTCAAAGGCGTCTAACAAATGCGCCTAATCAAGCACGTCAGCTTGGTCGTGACCGCCTGAAAGATATGAATATGCTTTGAGGGTGCAATAAAATGAAGACTCTCCAATAAATATGGTCGCTATCGTTATCGACAATGAATTAGAACTATGCGCCACATCATGTCATTTATGTCTCAAAGTCAATTCACGTCTTTAAATTCAAACAATGTCGTTATTTTATCAGATTCTCGAGATTGTCGTGTTAATGTCAAGTTGGTAATTAAATGCAATGATGTGTTAGAAGTGTGTTTTTATTTTATACATCCACGGTACATCATATTATTTTCTTTGTATGAAAAAGTCCTGCCAAATGATGTAATTCTTAGACACGTGCGTGGCGCACGTGCATTTTTACTAGTAACATAAAAAACTCAGTGCTGGTCCATGATAAAACAAAGCAGTAGTGGTAGGCTTTTCTTCGGAAAGTGGCATCCATAATGGTATCTGAACTTTGATTTGAATGGACCGGAACAGGCACGGACAAGCAGTATTGTATTAGTAAAAAAACACACTCTACATCACTCAATTTGCTGTAGTCATACAGAGGTAATAAGAAATATAAAAAAAAACAACAATTACACATGACATCTCTGCTGAAGCACCGGAGGAGGACTCGAAAGATGGCCGTTGTTCGACCCCGTACCTGAGACTGGCCGCGAAGCTGATCCATTGATCTCTTCCTCATGACCCTGCTGAGACCGTGCCGGCCAAGAGTTCCTATATTGCAACTCCAGTTGCATCCTGATTCTGCCATTTTGTTGCCCCTTCTCTTTGTTATTGCCGTAGGAGAGAACCATGTAGATGGCGACATAGGCAAGCACGGTGACGGCCATGGTGAGCACGTACCCGAAAGTGCCCCAGTCCCTACTGCCGCCGGTCGCGTAGGCCACCAGGAGGCCGAGCAGGTCGAGCACGACCGCCGTGTGCATCGCGCGCGTCGGCCAGCGGTTGGCGCGGTCGATCAGCGTGCTTTGGAGCAGAAGGACGACGACGACGACTGAGGTCACGAAACAGGTGGAGTTGCTGTAGAAGAAGGCGTGGTACCGGCGCCTGCTCTCATCGTGGAGCACCGGGTCGCCCGCCGCGTGCCCGTCACCGTCGCCGGGCCAGACGCCACCCGGCGGGTCCAGGCCGGCCTGGTACGTTACGCTCGCGGCAAGGATCCCGAGCAGCAGCAAGTACTTGTTCATCCTGTACTGTTTACGGTACTTGTCGTTGATCGCGCCCTCAGATTCCTCGTCATCTTCAGTCGATGGCATCAGCTTCTGGATCCAGTCCTCGAGCTTCCTACCGATTTCAGGGACGAAGCCAGGAATCCAGTCCTGGAGCGCGTGGATGTGGAGGACGGCAAAGAGGAGGACCGCCCCGACCAAGGCGAAGACGTAAACGGACGTCTTCACCCTCCGCGTGGTTCCGGCAGCGTACGCGCCCATCAGGCCGATCAAGACGATGGTCATAGAGCCGTAGAGCATCCTCCAGTAAATCTTGTTGGCGTCGGACAGCTTACGGCCCACCAGGACGATGATGACGGCGACGGACACCATGAAGCTCGTCGCGTTGCAGTAGAAGAAGGCCTTGTACCGCCGCGGGTAGTTGTCGGCGAGGACCGGGTCGCCGACGTGGTGCGCCGCGTCGCCGTGCTCCAGCCAGAACTTGCCTGGCGGAGTCAGCCCCGCTTGGTACGTGACGGACACGGCCAAGATTGCAAGGAGCAGCAGCAGCTTGCGCTTCTTCTCATTTTCCTTCTCTTTGTGATCTGGAGTAATAACAGCTTGCGGAGGAGTAGGAGCTTGCGCAGGACTTGGAGCTTCAGCAGTAAAATCAGCTTGCACAAGAGCAGGAGCCTGCACAGGAGTAGGAGCCTGCGCAGGACTTGGAGCTTGCGTATTAGTAGCAGTAGAATATTGCCCATTTCCCATCACGGCGTGGACCGCAACATATATCACCACGGCGACGAAGACGACGGCAGCCAAGGCGAACACATAGATGGAGGTGCGCACATCTCGGCAGCTCCCCGATGCATAGGCACCCATGAGGCCGAACAGGTCTAGGATGACGGCGGCCTGGAGTGCGCGCGAGCTGACCCAACGCGTGCTCTGCACCATGATCACCACAACGATGGAGGTGATGAAGGCGGCCGAGTTGCAGTAGAAGAACACCTTGTAGCGCCTCGCGTGCGTCGCGAGCAGGATCAGGTTGCCGCCGACGTGACCGTCTCCGGTGTCGCGCCAGACCCCACCGGGCGGGCTGAGGCCGGCTTGGTACGTGACGGTCACCGCCAGAGTGGCAAGAAGCAGTATCAAGGAGCGAACCTTGTCCACTGCTTCCTCCGACTCAGAGGTCGGTCTTGGTTGTGCTACTTGGCCGTCACCCGGCGACGATCCTTCTGATGATCTCGTCGGCGGCGGCGACAACGACATGTCCGAGACAGAGTCGTTGCCTGATCCTCCCGTTGATCTTGTCGGCGGCGGCGACCAATAGAGCTCCAACATGGCAATGCAAAATATGTACCCCAGAACGAGGAAGACCAGACAGAGGACGTAGATAGTAGTATCCTTGTCCCTGCCGCAGCCGGCGGCGTAGGCCCCCATCAGGCCAAGCAACGCCACTGCGATGCCACCGTACAGACCGACCTGGCTCCCGTCGTTCTTACACATCCTCGTGCTCAGGAGCAGCGTGATGATGACGAGTGAAGCGGCAAAAGAGGTGGTGTTGCAGATCAAGAAGGCCAAGAAGCGCTTTGTGTGGCGCTTCAGGAGGATGGGGTCGCCGGCGCGGTGGCTGGCACCGTCCTCCGGGGCTTCCTCCCAGAAGCCACCCGGTGGGCTCAGCGCCGCCGTGTACGTGATGGTCGTCACGAACATGGCGAGCAGCATCAGGACCTTGCGCCGTTCTTTTCTCCGGAGCATGTCCTTGCCCCAGGGATTCTCGGTGCCTATAGGTAGGGAGCCGTCTCTTGGTCGGGAGCCGTCCTCCCTGGCCACGGTGCCGTCGTTCCTGCTCGACGTCCGTGCGAACGAATTCAACACGACGATGAGTAAGACAATGGCAGCGCAGAGCACCGAGGCGTAGATGGTGGTGAGGCGACTCCGACAGCTGCCGGCGACGTAGGCCACCATGAGGCAGAGCACGTCGAGAACCATGACGAGCCGCACGGCCGGCACCTTCTTCTCGGCGTCTTCATGCTTAATGAACAGCAAGAGGATGCTGACGACGAGGGACGCCGCGAACGCTGTCGCGTTGAAGTAGTAGAACAGCTTGTACCGGAGAGGATGAGTGCCCGGCAGGATGGGGTTGCCGGTGCGGTGGCCATCCTTGGTCTCCAGCCAGACGCCACCGGGCGGGTCAAGGCCGGCGACATAGGTCACCGTTCCCACCAGGATGGCGAGCAGGAGAAGGTACTTGCGTAGCTGCCACGCGGGGTCGGACCGGTGTTCTTGCGGGCTCGGGCCAGGCTCCCCATTTCTCGGGCTGGACATTAGTATGATGAGTGTGTGTAAGGAAAGCTAACGGAGAAGGCTGAGAGTAAGTAGTGCTGATAACTTACTGCAAGTCGCTATTTAATGCCTGCTATGCTGATGATATGTGTATAAATAGCCATACGCGTTCAGGCGGTCAAGTTGCCGCGCAAACTTTTGGCAAGGTCCCTTTTTTGGTTATGCATAGTATATATGTTAACTTTGGGCAAGCTTTGCTGCCAGTCGCCACCCTCCCACTATAACGACGCACATGCTAATTAACTTTTGGTCCGCGTTTAGACTTGCATGATCTGGAAACCCCCTCTCATCTTCTACGTTTGTTGGACTCCCTCCGTCCATCATTCATTTTCGGTTAAGAAAAACATGTGATTCCAAGATTCATTTTCGTGTAATGCGCAGTCAATTTTTTCTTTGGCATAACCAACGCAAGACTACTGATGCATGGCCATAAAGACGGCGCATGGCCCTTCCGCATGCCCCGATTGGCCAGAAGCAATGCTGTGAGACGGCCATGCATGTTGGACATAGGCCCGCCCAATGACATTACAATAGGTGGGCATAGACACTTCATTTCGTTTGAGGCTGAGTAATTATGATACGGAGATCTTTATGTCCTGTTTGGATACAAAATATTTTTGTAATTGTCACGGCAAACAATGGTTTCGTAAAAATATTGTACTAGTATTTAACTCCAGGCAGTTTGGGTGCCAAATTTACTGCATTTTTAAAATCAAAGTATGACTAAAACCATGGTATTTTAGAGTTTCTAAAAATCCACCCTCTACCACTCTCAACTGAGAAATGTTGACCCGTGCTGGTCAACTCACGAGTGTTCTGGTTACTTTTTGCACGCAGGTGGACGGAGGGATCGGAGTATATATTATTAGGTAAACAGCATGCGAGCTCAAATGCATGCACTGCATCCGTACGTCCTTTACATCAGCATGGTAATGATAGCCCACTAATAATAACAACTAACAGAAATAAAGAAGGTCCAACTAGCATATAACTACGTAACATGTTGATTCCTCCATCAAGAAAGTATAAGCGTACCCCGACAAAAGGTGTCTGCCAACTCCAACTATGAAACTGTACGAGAAAACTTTAGATCTGGTTCGTTGACCACTAGTCCACGCGGCAAATTTTTCATTTTGGTGAGTGCAACGTCTTAAATTATGATTCTCATCATCATTTTGGCCATGCTTGGTGCCGCTCCCGCTCCGACTCTCTCTGACACAGAAATATTGTAGATGCATTGTGTTGAACTGTAGTCAGGAGTTCGTTTTCTCTCTCTTGGCAAAAATGAACTGCAGGATGTGGTGAAGCTGAAAGAGTGGCTGAGGTGGCTTCGTTGGTTCCTGTCTATAGTTTGCGCTACAATGCCTTTTGTCAGACGAAGCCACACCAAACAAGGCCTTGGTCAAGTGAGACTTCACTGTGCCTCACGGAGTGCATGTATGGGCACCAAGCAAGGAGTGGTAATAATGCACACATTTATGAATCATGGGCAACAAACAAAAAGACCCCAAAAAAAACTTATATGGTGAATGGCAATGTAATAGCTATCCATTGTGAAGAAATCTAACGATGAGACAATGTTAGTTTGGTAAGACAAAAATTGAACCACATACGACCTCTGTTCTTAAATTGTTGTTGCCGTTGACTTGTTAAGTTACGTTTGATCATTCATTTTATTCGAAATATTAGTTAAAATAAGCAAACTTATAAATTTATATTTCAGTTTTCTTTAGTGATAAAACAAACCATAACAAAATATATGATAATTTTAAATTGTTTTGATTAAAAAAACTGTCCAAACATAACTCAAAAAGTCGACGGGGACAACAATTTGAGGGAGTAAAAAGTATGACAACAAATGTAAATGAATGTGCCTACATGAATTAAATGCAACCAATATGCAGTTTCAATATTTGTCTATGTCATACTATATATTCCGATCAGAGAATTTGGTGGTTTGCAAAACTAATTTTAAGGCATTCATCATTTTTGTAAGCACAACTAATCAGTTGTTGTATATCATTTCTATAAATTTAACTTACATTTGTCTATATCATACAATTCCTGTCAGAGAAATGTGTCAATTGCATAACTTATTTTTGGCAAACGACCGATTTTTCTGATCAGAACAGTATAACATTGACAAAATATAACTCGACGTTACAAAAGTTAACATATAACTTCTTATGTATGACTAATACCATGTTGATCCATCAATGCAACCATGAAAGTTGAAACGTACCCAGACAAAAGGTGTTTGCCAACTCCAACTACGAAATTGAAATAGAAAACTTTATAGACCTGGCCGGGTGACCACTGGTTCAGGCTGCAAATATTTTATTTTGACGAGTGCAAGGTCTGAATGTATATAGTTTGGGTCATCGATCTGGTGTTGCATCATGGAGTGCATAGGTGCAAACTATACTTAAGACATTGCACCCGTATGTAGGAATAAGGAATAACTGGCTACTTTACCCCACCCAATCTTCAAAACATGATGTTTAACCCCATTCAACTATTGAAAACCGTCTAAAATACGCCCTAAGCGGTTTTCGAGAGTGGTTCTGCTGATGTGGACTTCTCAGCTGGCATTGCACGGCGATTGAAGATTTGATTGATACGGCGCTTCGGGATCAGACCATTTTCCACGTCATACGCTTCGGCAGCACTGAACGGATCGCAGAGTATATTGGCACACTCTTCGACCATCTCAACAAACTGTAATGGCCGAAGACCTTCAGGCCTTTTCAGCCCATTAAACTTCGGGCGGCGGTAAGTAAACTTACGCTCCTCGAGCTTCACTTTCTCGGTGCCATCCGGTTTCCAGCCACCCTCCACAGGCCAAACACCAGCAGCAATAAACTCCTCCACAACAGTACGGCCACTGATGACCTTGCAGGCTTTCTTGAAAGCATCACAACAAGGCTGGAAGGTCTTGCCGCGGCCGGAGAAAGCAGGAGAGAAAATGGGCTCCGCAGGAACCAGCGAACTGGCTAGGGGGTAGCACGAAGACCCATCCTCTTTCTCCCCTTCGGGTACCTCAGCGTAGAACCAGTAGTTAACCCAGTCGTTGTCCCAGCGGTTCCTCGAAGCGGTAACCAAAGCAACCTTCTCGAGCTTCGATTTCTTGCTGAAGTTTCGCGGTTGGAAAGTGCAGACCCCATATTGAAGAAGCAGAACATCATTGTCATAGTAAACCTTCTTGTTCTGCAAGTGACAACTGAAGAAGCGCAAAAAGGCTTCGCAGTTCACTTTCGCATTGAATGTCCTCACAGCCCAAATGAACTTCGACAGTTGCACGAAGGCGTTGGGCGTCAAGTGATGTATGTGAATGCCGTACGCCGTAAGCACTCGCTGGAGGATGAAGAGAGATGGAAGCCGAAGCCCGGCCTCAAAATAGTCCCGAAAAACAACCGCCTCATTAGCCTTGGGCTGCGGAATTTCCTCGTCGCCTGGATAGCGTGCCCTTCCAGCCTCGAAGTATCCCCTCTCAACATACATAGCCAGCTCGGCTTCGCCAACCCGGGAGCGGTTCAAGCGATAGGTCTTGTCAATAACTGCAGGTGTCCGAATCCGGGCGTCAGAAACCTTCGAAGAATGACCATGACCGGAAATACCCTCCCCCTCTGCAGCCGAAGATCCAGCATCAACGCCGGCCTTAAAGCGTTTTCTCCCGAAGTCCCCAGCATAAGCACTCTCGATATAAATCTCGTAATCCCTACTAGCCTCGAAATTCTTACCTTTAACCGGAACCGAAGCCTCCACGTCGTCTGCCGAGGGCTTTTCAACCGAAACACCTTCCGGATCTTTACGGTCCCCGGACCCGCCACCAGCGACATCTTCCGGGACTTCGGGCTCGCGCCTTCCGGAGACATCCTCCGGATCGCGAGCACCAATCTCGCCCTGAGGCAACGAGTCCAGCAGTTCCTCTGAACCGTCACCATCAATGGACATCGCCCCCTCCTGGCAGAAGGCCGCCTCTTCGCCAGACATTGCAGGCTCTTCGTCGATGGGAGCAGCGGTTTGCTTCGTCCTAGCCATCAAAAGCACCTGAAAGTTATACGAAGAAAAATTTTTTACAACGAGAATCATCACGCGCCCATCCGAAAATCCGAAGAGCGATCAGCAACAAACCTAAAGAAGTTCGCGAAGACTGGAAGGAAGTAGCGTCGAAAATCGAAGCCGCGAAAACAACAGCGAAAACCCGAAGACCTCGAAGGAAATGAGGTGAGCGCGGAAAATGACCGGCCCCCTCCCCTCCTTATATAGGGGGGTAAAAACCGAGCAGTTAATGCGCCCTCGAAAACCGCGAGTGCGGATAAGATCAACGTTTTTACCGCGCTCTCGACCTCCGGACAACACGAAATCATCTTCGGGCTATACAGCCAGCGTCAACCCCAATGAGCGAGGGAAGTTTTTCCGGGATCGGCTCCGGTCGCATCCGATTGTTCTTCGAGGGTTCGGCTCATCGGCGTTGAGCCTCGCCCACGAGGGGCTACTGTTGGGGATCCGCGGAGCAGGACTCGATCCCGGACAGCCCTCTTTGCACCCGAAGGGTCTAACCAAGCTAACCAAGTTACCCTCCGTGTGTCGTCTGTATTTCCTTCCGCAGGGATTGACGCTGGGCGCAAGTGGCGCACCAAGCGCCCGAAGGGTCTCCGGCGTCCGAAGACTCAAGACTTCGGACGAGGCTTGGAGGGGCGCCTCGCGCACGCCCGAAGATCCGCTGGAGCTGCTACAGGGCACGAAGGGCGGACCCATCGTCGAAGGGTCGCTGCTGCGCCAAGGCTGTGAACTTCGGACGAGGCTCGGCTGGGTGCCTTGTGTACGCCCGAAGACCTACGGGTGGGCCCGGAGGACAAGTGCGTCAGCAGCTAGGGTTTCTAATGTACCCTCGACAGGAAGATGGCGAAAGACTATTGTGCCCTCCGGACATTATTGTACCGAATATCCTGTACATTATTCTCCGTGATCAGGGGTAGTTTAGGCATCGATTTGTAATTCCTGATCACGGTATAAATACCCCCTCCCGTGCAGTGGAGAGGGGGTCGACTCTCTGTGATGTGACATGATTATCAATGCTATAGCCTAGGCTTCGTGTTGCGCAGAGTCTTTGCGAAGCACGCGAAGCCACTTCTCTATCTCTCACGCTTCTTCTCCGTGCTCCACCCGGTGCTGGGCTTTCTTTACGAAGAATCCCAACAAGATGCATAAGGTCACTTACATGTGGAGCCACCTCATCAACCTGATCCAACGTGGCAAAACCACCTTCCAAAACTGGCAGAGGAGGGTTGTCGATCGGTGTTTCGTAACTACAATACTAGTTAGCGTTGCGCCTCTGCAAGAGACCGATGGTAGCACAGGGTGACACAAGGGATTATACTGGTTCAGGCCTCCCAATGGATAACAACCCTACGTCCAGTGTTGAGATATGAGTTCATGTTCCTCATGATTCTTATGCTCTGTTGGCGCTTATATGGGGGTGGATGCAAGCTAGAAGAAGGCTACTAGTGAGTGCGTGTGCGTGAGTGTGTTACAAGTGTGGCAGCAAGAAGACTACTTGACATACATGAGAGATTACATGTGAAATGGCAAAAATGGCAGCCAGCCCCCAAACGGGACTCCTCACCCATTTATATAGTCCTAGGGATGAGGATACAAGCTTAGCATGTGGGGTCCTAGACTAGGTCGGCGTCGAGTTTGAACGTAGTCGGGAACCTTCTCGTGGTCAGGGAAGGGGCTCCTCTGCTGCTTCTCAAAGATTCCGGAGCTGTCCAGAGGGCTCCAAGTTGGCTTCCCTTTGGGGCGAAGAGAACAGGACCGGCGGGAAGTGCGGCCCAAGTTATCTTCAGTCTTCGGTATGGGCATTGCGTCATCGATGTTGTCATCTTGTCTGTCGTCGTCATCATTGCGTGCGTCGTCCTTCGTGGTGCCGCCCTAGGGGCGACTGTCGGGTCGGGGGCCTCCCGACCATCTCTATCGGCGATGGTTGGAGGGCCCGGCATGTTGATTTGCGGTTCATCTTGGTCGAGTTGGTGGTGTCAAACCAGGCTGGCCTCCTGCCCGGTCTTGTGTGCTGCAAGTAACAAGGCCGGCCCTGATATTTCGGAGGCCCACTGCGAGATCACGTCGGAGGCCCCCCCCCCCCCCCTTTAACATATACATACTGTTTACATTCTAGACCGTTATTGTTATGCAACAATTTTAGTTTGATTTAAAATAGATTCACTGTCCTACTAATAGTATTATGACAATAGAGAGAGAGAGTATTTAGTTACTAATCATATTATTCTATCACCACTGCATAATTTTCGGTACCTAAAAATTAGCCACATAAATTTAAAATACTTATACTATTTTCATTTTTCAACATTGCTTATGGTTCCATTACTAATTCTCTTCATGTCCCTTCCATCCTGCTAGCATGTAGTACGAACTGTTGTGGTTATGCAATAGTATATGGTGATAATAGACAGCAAAAGATATAGAAGAGCTGCTGTTTTCGTGCAAGTCTAGCTGGGAGCAGGGACACGAGCCAGAGTTGGGGAGAATGCAGAAAAGCCCAGTGTTGTTTCTCCTATACTGGCCGAACAACTTTGCATTTCCACCGGCCTAGGCCTACAGACCAGCTAGCAACAAAAGCAAATGAAAATAAACTAATGGCCCACGGCCCAAATAACTCTTCGTTCTGCCTGCTTCCTCGATGAGTTCCAACTTCCGTCCATGGAGGCGGCCGGCTGACGGCGCTGCCGATTGAGATTCTCAGGAAGAGGCCCCCTGGATTTCGGAGGCCCGGTGCAGTCGCACCGATTGCACCGCCCCAGGGCCGGCCCTAAGCTAGCAACAAAAGCTGCTAGGTGGGCAGGGGTTGTCAGTTCATGTCCCACGGCACACCGCCTTCCTGTGCACAGGGGCTGGCTTGACTGGGGACTTGGTTGTTTCCACGACTTTCTGGCCTCGCCGCGTGGCAAAGGTCGGGGCCGCCGCGCGATAAGCTTCAATGGGTGCGTCGGGCTCCGACTTGCGTGGCCGGATACCTTGGGTCGGAGGCTGGCAGCCAAGGTCAGAGGACATGCTTCTTTTGGTCGCAGACTTGGGGGCGTGTTCGTGGCTTTAGCATTTAACATTTAAACTTGTCGCATGAAAGAGAATCTTATTATTTAAGAGTACTAAATAAAATTTAATGACAAAACCTTTTTCAGATAGGTACATCTTTACGAGACGAATCTAACGAGCCTAATTAATCTATATTTTGTTACAGTGATGCTACAGTAATGCTACAGTAACCAGCGTCTAATCACGGCTTACGTACCCTCGTTAGATTCGTCTCGCGATTTAGACCAGGGGTTCTGCAGTTAGTTTTGTAATTAAACTTTATTTAATACTCTTAAATGACAAGATTTTTCCCTCTAAATTTTAGACCCCATACAACGAACACCCCCTTGACGTGGGTCGCTTGGTCATTCTGTGTCCCACTTGTGTGGGTATCCCTGATAGATGTTCCCCACAAGAGTTAATTAGACGGTTTTGCTAAGGTGAGGGGGCAAAATATCTGGTTAGTGAACTAGTCCTTCCAACAATAGTTTTTTTATTACATAGTACAACGCAGACACTCACAACACACGCACACTCACCCCCTATGAACGCACATACACAAACCCTACCCCTATAAGCATCTTCGAAGACGGAGCCAGCAAATCCTTCAGATTGACGAAGTCACCACTGACGCCTCGCTGTCGACGATCACATCGCCTACCGCTAAAAGCATAACGCCGTTAAATACTAAAAAACTCGCTCCCACCGGCTTAGTTTACGTGGGTGTAGTAGACTTATTTCTAAAAATAATGCACCTTACCATAGTAATGCATATAATAACATTCATGAATAATGTACATGATAACCAAGATAAGGACTAAAAAACTAAAAGCTCGTATGGTGAATGTCACGTGCTATAGTTCGCCATTGTGAAGAAATATCGGACTATGCTAACTTTTGGTACTTGCAATACCATGGCTCGAACTTATAACCATGTCAATATTAACATTTATCAGGAAAAAGGTGGTAATTAGCTACATTACAAATGAAGAATCATCCACTTGACAAGATGAATTTCATAATCTGCATTGAATCACTGAAGTTTGAGCTTTGAATTTGGAGCCTACCCTGAATCAATTGAATTTCCTATAAATCAACTTTAATTGAATTTACATATTGCCTGTGGTTTTTCATTCTTGTCGTTAGGACAAGCTAGCTAGCAACTCTAGGTGAAGTCATCATCCCTCCCGAGGGAAAGTAGTTTTCATCATCCCGCATACCTGGGAGCCTCATCAGATTCCATATACACAAGGTGAAGTCAGTTTCAAATTCCTCAAGAAAGTAGTTTACACCCATCGCTTCCACAAGGTGAGTCAATCTAGAGACAATGGATAAACAGTACGACCAGAAGAATCTGAGGAATAAGCCAGCATAAAGAGCAGCCTTTTCTGTTTTGTTATAAACCAAAGGCTGCCGTACTACTGTAGCGTCAGGCTCCTCTTAATGAAATAATCCAAAATATTATCTAACGAGCTGTCCTTACAACAATATCCTATAGACTACTTGTCCAGTTGATTTTTAACAAGCTCGGATAACTCTCAACCCAAGATGTTTTCTGTAGATAGCAACCACTAGGACAACGAAATGATCGTTTCAATGACACTGGCTACAGAAATCAGTTAATCATTGAACTCCCATGTTAGCACCCATATGGGTAGTTTCATGTCTCTAGCATGTGTCCTCTAATTTATTCTGTTACATAAATTTAAGTACAATGTAATGACATTATTACCAAATATAAAGTGTCCACCTCTAGTTACATGTTTTCTTTACAAGAAAATAGACTGATTTTTTATCAATCAGGGGAATAGAAACCCCCTTGCCTGGGAACTGATCTACGATCGTATGCTTACCCAAGGCAGGCTAGTACATATATATGTAGCATAGCAGGAACAAAGAAAACAAAATTGTAATTCTGCAACTCATGTTCTTGCCAAGCTAGGTGCTCAGAATACTAATGATGCTCCAGGGATGATGTAGTACCAGAATGTGCATCTGGGATTGTAATGGAAGAAATTCCCATGTCTCATGATTAATAAAGTCCCGTTTACCCTAGAAAAAAGTCTCGACAATATTAACTCCTCCAGTTCAACAACATGCTTTTCGGATAGCCACAGGAGTGACTCTTCTTACTCTTGGAGATACCTCTAATAAAATATGCCACACCTGATTCAAACTTATTCTCTGCGCATGTTCGAAAAGCACGAAATTTCTTAGGGCCTCTTTGGCAGAATCCACTGCTACAGTAGACACTACAGTAGTACTGTAACTACAGTGTCAGAATCCACTTACCCAGATGACCCCAATAGTCCCGTACTATTCATTCAAAACAGTAATATTTTCATTGTCGAACAAAATACTCAATAAATTAATCTAGAAACCATGCATGCGAGCTAAAAGCAGTAACATCGTTTGCCAAGAAAAAGCAGGCACTCATGTCTAGCTGAGTTAGGTCTTAAATAAACGAGCGCTTCCACAGAAGCACATGCGGACACATAGAAAGCCTACATCGTATCGTACTACATGTCATCCTTTGTTTACAAGGGTCGAAAATTTTGGGTGCACACACCAAACAAAAAAAAAATAAAAAGCTAGGTCTGTTACTGCATAAGGTTGCTGCTTCTTTCTCCTGAGGATGTTCCTAGTGTTAAGTGTGTCCCTCATAGTTCAGATACGTATTAAGTAGGGGTACAAAGTGATGTTTGTAGAGGTTCCGCCTCAATGTGGGTAACAGCCCTACATCATTTATCATTGCTTGGTGTATGTATTATCTCCAAGACCAATTGGAGATTACAAGAGGTGGTGTCGAGATCTATCCCTATGCTACTCGATGAAGTTGGGGGCTTCTAGATCTTGGTGAAGGATTTCTTTATATTAACTTGGAACCACAGTATTACGGCCACGGCAATAACTAGAAAGACGATACTAAATAAGAAGAAAAAAAATGATGAAGCGAGCAAGCCAGAAGTTTGTGATGCGACTTACATGCTGCCTAAACCCTATACGCGGGATTCTACGTATCATCGCACGGATGCCGATTTGCATATTGTCGTTGAAGATGCACGGACGGTATATATGTGCTTTGTCCCTCGCGAGGGCAGGCCAGAAGACAGACCAGCGGAAGCAGATATTATCATTTCTCCACTGTATGAACGCAAAACATGTGCAGTTACACAATCCTTTGAAAAAGAAAGTTACACAAGAGACAAACTTTTCTTGATCGGAAAAGTATGACATAGACAAAAAAATTAAACCACATGCATGTTGGCCACACTCAACTAACGTGGGCACCTTTATTTGTTTGGCTACCTTACGAGTACTACGTACGGAGACACACAAAAGAAAACTGGGACAAGCAATGGAAGACAAAGAAAACGGTCGTGCCGCTGATCACGCACCTGAGGTCGAGCTCTCAGGGACATCGTTTCCGCTCCGATTCCCTGTCATTTGGGTCTCATTGATATTCCCTGTCACCGTGTTCGAGTTGGCATAGGACAGAAGCACGTAGATGGCAACATATGTTAGTACTAATTTAACTTAGATCAAAACAATGCTTAGGCTAAACAGGATCATCTAGTCAATGACAGATCACATCTAGATTAACTAATCTAATGCGGAATAGGTTAGATTAATTACCAGCAGACGTCGCGTCCATTGCAGTAGGATCAGAGGTGACGGCGAGAGCCTCTGAGGGGATGAATCTCAGCTTCTCCTTCAGGGTTCTCTGGCGGTTACCTTCAGGGCGATAGCGGCACTGCCCTGTAGTAGATGGAAGACGGAAACGGCGTTCCAAACCCTCCAGCGTGCTTAGGTGATCGGTGGGTGGTTAGGGTTTCGGTAGAGGATTCCCAGGGGGTCCCCTCGCTTATATAGTCACGCTGTGGGCCCGGGGCCGAGTCCTAGATGGAAAGGGTTTGCCTCCCAATCAAGGCAGTATCGAACTCTGATTTGATTCCCTTTTATTCTCTTATTCGTTTCTATGTTTGTTGCCGCAGGTCAACACAAAAGGAAATACAACATTCTCCCCCTTGACCAAAGGTCAACAAACTTAAACTTAAACTTACTCTTAACTTACTCTTAATCCCTCCTCAGTAAACCAGCGAGCACCAGACCAATGCGTCATCAGCGGACCACGTCACACTGGGACAACATTACCCATAGCCTCCACTAGAAAACTTTGTCAGGACTCTTACTCTTATTTGGGGAAGATTAATGGCCCTTAGACCAGGACCTTATCAAAGCTATCCACCAGACCCATATAAACGACATGTCTTTCGAAAAGGTGTGGTGGTAAACCTTTGGTAAGCGGATCCGCTATATTTAACTCAGTATCAATATGCTCAATCTTAATTATGCGGTCCCGGTTTCTTTCTTTAACGATAAGAAACTTGAGGTCGATGTGCCTGGAAGCACTACTTATCTTTTCATTACCGCTAAAGAAAACTGCGGCTTGATTGTCGCAGTGCACTGTGATAGGTCTCGAGATACTATCAACAATCCTTAATCCCGGAATAAAATTCTTAAGCCACATTGCCTGTCCCGAGGCATGGTAACATGACACGAATTCAGCTTGCATCGTAGATCCAGCTGTTACTGACTGCTTAGCACTCCTCCATGAAATCGCTCCCCCCGCTAGCGTGAAAACATATCCAGAAGTGGATTTCAATTCATCCTTATCACCAGCGAAGTCGGCATCCGTGTAACATTCAACCCGAAGGTCGTTTGTCCTCTTGTATGTGAGCATGTAATCCTTAGTGCCTTGGCAATATCTTAATGCCTTCTTAACAGCCACCAAGTGAGCCCATCCTGAGTTAGACTGATATCGACCAAAAACTCCGGTTGCAAATGCCAAGTCTAGACGCGTACAGACTTGCGCATACATCAAGCTTCCAACAGCCGATGCATAGGGAACGTTCTCCATTCTTTTCTTTTCTAAATCATTCTTAGGGCACTGACCTTTATGAAGCTTATCGCCCTTTTGAAATGGGACAGGAGATGTATTACACTTATCCATCTGATACCTCTTAAGCATTTTCTCAATATATGTTTTCTGAGATAATCCTAGTGTTCCTTTGGCTCTATCTCGGTGTATCTCAATGCCAAGTACATACGAGGCTTCACCTAGATCCTTCATGTCAAAATGAGATGACAAGAAATTCTTAGTCTCATGTAACATATTCTTATCGTTGCAGGCTAATAGTATGTCGTCAACATACAGCACTAGGATTATTAATTTTCCACCCTTGGATTTGATATAGATACAAGGATCCACATCATTACTCTTAAATCCAAATCTCTTAATTACTTCATCAAACTTAAAGTTCCACATTCTGGCCGCCTGCTTAAGGCCATAAATGGATTTCCTTAATCTGCATCCCATATTCTCTTTACCTTTAATGGTAAAACCTTCCGGCTGAACCATATAAATAGTCTCATCTAAATTTCCATTCAGGAACGCAGTCTTAACATCCATCTGATGCAGCTCCATATCAAAATGAGCTACAATTGCCATGATAATTCTAAGAGAATCTTTGGAAGACACAGGAGAGAAGGTCTCGTTGTAATCGATCCCCTCCTTCTGCGTAAACCCTTTAGCAACGAGCCTAGCTTTGAACCTTTCGACTTTCCCTTTAGAGTCACGTTTGGTCTTGTAGACCCATTTACAGCCCACTGGTTTGACTCCATCGGGAATTTCTACTAAGTCCCATACTTGATTGGAATTCATAGACTTAAGCTCCTCTTCCATGGCTTCAATCCATTTAGTGGAATTCTCACTCTGAACTGCCTCCTTAAAATTGGCAGGGTCGTTCATGTTCCCGACATCGTACAAGTCCTCACTTAAGTATGTCTCGTAAATGTCAGGAATAGCCGATCTCCTTTCCCTGATAGATCTTCTTAATGGTTCGATCGCGGCAGGTTCAGGGACCGGTGGAGGTTCTACTAATGGCGCTTCTTGCGCCTGCACCTCTGCTGCTGGCGCCTCGTGCCCAACGTCTGGCGCCGGGAGTACGACTTCTGGCGCCTGCATTTCTTGCGCCTGAACTACTGGCGCCTGCGCCTCAACTACTGGCGCCTGAGTGACAGTGGGCGCCACTGTGCTACTTATCTGAGGAATCACTGGCGGTACGAACTGAAACACAGGTGTTTGATAATCCGGATCAGGAAGGTTGACCCGCAGTTCTTCTAGACTTATATCCCTCTTCGGGAAATTACCACCAATTTCCGAGTTTTCAAGAAACACGGCCTGCCTGGTTTCAACAAACTTAGTGAAGCGACCAGGGCAGTAGAAGCGGTATCCCTTAGACTTATCAGGGTATCCGATAAAGTGACAACTCACTGTCTTAGAGTCTAATTTCTTATGCTGAGGATCAAATAGCTTAGCCTCAGCGGGACAGCCCCATACTTTTAAATAATTAAGTGACGGTTTCCTCCCATTCCACAGCTCAAAAGGTGTCTTGGGAACTGACTTAGATGGAACCCGATTAAGAATGTGGGCAGCTGTCATTAATGCCTCTAACCATAGTTCGACAGGTAGACTAGAATGACTGAGCATGCTTCTTACCATGTCCATTAACGTGCGGTTACGCCGCTCAGCCACTCCATTTTGCTGTGGTTCTCCAGGCATGGAGTATTGTGCCTTAATGCCATTTTCTTCTAAATACTTAGCGAACGGTCCCTTAATTTGACCATATTCAGCATGTTTCCCGTAGTATTCTCCACCCCTGTCTGACCGCACAATCTTAATGGAGGTGTTATGCTGTTTCTCAACTTCAAGTCTATATATCTTAAATATTTCTAGCGCATCTGAACGCTTTCTTATGGGATAGATATGTCCATAGCGGGAATAATCATCGGTAAAGGTGATAAAAGAATCATAGCCATCTACCGAAGTTACCGAGAGAGGGCCACAGATATCTGTGTGAATTATTTCTAACACGCCCGTACTCCTAGTAGCTCCTTTCTTAATTGTCTTAGCATATTTTCCCTTAACGCAGTCGATGCACTGCTCTAAATTGGAGAAGTCTAATTTCTCTATTATTTCGTCCTTAATGAGACGCTCAATTCTCCCCCTCGAAATGTGGCCAAGGCGACAATGCCACAATTGCGAAGAGGTCTCATTATCACGCTTACGCTTATTTGTAGTAACATTCATCACAGAATCATTAAGAGAGAGCATATAAAGCATGCCTTGCCGACTAGCAAGACCGACATTAATCTCATTAAACTTAATCACACATTGTTTGTTGCCAAACTCACACACATGTCCAGAATCATCTAAAGCTGATACGGAAATCAAATTTCTCTTTAAACTAGGAACATAAAGGACATCTTCTAAACGAAGCTGGAAGCCTCCTAGCAACTCTAAGTCGAAGCTTCCAACGCTTTCAACTTCAACGGCCGTCCCATTAGCCACTCTTAGGTTTCGCTCCCCCCTTCTTATAGTTCGGATCGAACGGAATGCCTGAAATGAATTAGAAATGTGCACGGTGGCACCTGAGTCAATCCACCAAGTATTAGGGGAAAAATCTGCTAAGAATAACTCATCAATGAAAGAAACAACATCAAACTTAAAATTACCTTGTTGCTTCAACCATTCCTTAAAGCCTGGACAGGCTTTCTGAAGGTGCCTAGGAGAGTCGCAGAAGGAGCACAACATCTTACCACCCTTGGAGTGGTTGTTCTTGAACTTGTTGTTGTTCTTGGGAGCAAAGTTCTTGTTGCCTTTGTTCTTATTCTTCGCTCCCCCCTTCTGACCTTGCTTGCTGCTGCTAGCCTCATGCTGGTTCTTAGGTGTGGAGTTGAGACTAAGGTTGCCAACCATGTTCACAACATCCTTCATCTTCTCAGTTTTGATACGCTCTTCTTCCTCAACACAATAGCTGATTAACTCACTGATAGTCCAAACGGACTTGTTGGTGTTGTAGTTGATCTTGAAGGCGTTGAAGGTAGATGGCAAGGACGTCATGATGAAATGAACGAGGAAACCATCAGAGATCTCTATCTTCATCTCCTTAAGCCTATGAGCCATGTCACACATGTTCAAGATGTGCTCCCTTATGCCAGATGTGCCAGTGTACTGAGAAGAGACTAGCTTCATGATGAGAGTACTGGCATAGGTCTTAGAGGAGCTCTTGAAATTTTCCTCAACCTTAGCGAGGAACTCCTTAGCGGTGTAGTCATGTCCCTCTGAATTCTTAGTGGGGAGGGCACCCTTAATGCCAGGGCTGATGGTGCCAGTCATGACCATGAGAGCCATACGGTTGGACTTCTCCCACTTCTCAAAAGCAGGCGTAGCAGCTTGTCCAGCCTCAGGAGCAGCGGGCTTCTCCTCCCTTAGAGCCATATCGAGATCATTCCATGCCAAGCATGTAGTGACCTTGCTCTTCCAGTCCGGAAAGTTTGCCCCGTTGAGGTTCTCGATGTTGCTGAGAACAGAGGCAGCAGCATTGACGTTCGTCACTGAAAATAAGAGAAAACTTAGCTTTGTAATGATATACAATGAAATGCGAAATTAAGTGCATGATTAAAACCCTACGGTGGTCTGATTAAAATCACACAAATAAATTTCAATTTGCATCACCGGTGGGGAAGACAAACGAAATTTAACTTAAAATACTCATGATCAATCAACGGTGGTCAGAAATAATCACAAGTTTACTCTAAATAAACTTCACGGTGAATCCATTTAAATAGAGGCATCTCAAAGTATATTGGTGGATTTAAACTTAAAATAACGTAAAACACCAACATATAAAATTAACTTACTGAAAACTTTGCTTAAAACATTAATTTAGAGGCTAAATTGCTTAAAAGGAAGCTGAAAACTTAAAGGAAATTAGTCTGCACGAATTTTGACGCGGCCCAGAGGAAATCTGAGCCCAGCGGGCGCAGAGGCTGGCTCCCCCGCGCGCGCAGCCGCAATTTGGCCCGGCCCAGCCCAGCAGCGACGCGAGCCGCCGGTCCAGCTTAACGCGCGCGCGCGCGATAAAAATCCCGCGCACGGTGCTTATTTTGGGCTGGCGGGGCAGAAGCCCAGCAACCAGCGAGCGGGCCGCCAATTCGGCCCACCGCGCGCGCGCCCGCACGCGGCATCCCGCCCAGCCCAACCACGGCCGGGGCGAGACGCCGTCGGATTGGAGCGGACGGCCAGGATTGAACGAGCTCGGCATAAAAGGCCGGCCGAACCCTAGCCCCCCTCACTGTGCTCATTTCTCACCCGCTCCCCTCACTCGCTCCCTTCCTCGCCCGCCGCCGACGCCGCCGCAGCGCGTGAGCGCCCGTCCGCGCCCGCCGGCAGGCCATGGCGCCGCGGGGAGAGGCTCGCCGGAGCACGCGTGCGAGTAAATGCGCGCGGCGCCGTCGAGTCCCTCCACCGTGGTGCCCTCAAGGCCGTCGGTGAGGTGGATCTGAGGCGGTGGCTCGTCGGCGCCCGGAGGCACACGACGGCGAGGAGGACGGCCACGACGACGACGCCCTGGAGGGCGTGCGCGTGCCGAGGAGCCCGCGCGGCGGATCTGAGGCCGCGCGGCCCGGATCTGATGCGCGGCGAGGTCACGCCAGAGGCGGAGGGCTCGTCGGCAACCGGGAAGGGGAGAGGCGCCGCCATCCGCGCGCGGTGGATCTGAGTGCGGCGGAGGGCGGCGGCAACCCGAGAGGTAAGATCTCTCATCTTAGGGTTAGGGTTAGGGTTAGGGTTAGGATGTGTGAGTTCCAACCCTAGAGCCCAACTTAGCTTAGGTGCGCATCAATTCGTGTGACACGGCTATTTTTAATGAAGTAATGAAAACCCTAATTACTTACATCTAAAAACATGAACTGAAATTAACTGAATTGCTTACTGTAACTCCTAAAACATGAACTAAACTTAGTCTAAAACATGACTAACTTAGCTAATTCACCTCTGTCTAGGGCTAGATCAAGCAATTAACTTAAAACATAAAGAGATCTAGCAATTAACCGAACCTCTTATCTGAAAAACTAGAGGATCTAATCGACTAGATTAGGCTAACTGATACCAATTGTTAGTACTAATTTAACTTAGATCAAAACAATGCTTAGGCTAAACAGGATCATCTAGTCAATGACAGATCACATCTAGATTAACTAATCTAATGCGGAATAGGTTAGATTAATTACCAGCAGACGTCGCGTCCATTGCAGTAGGATCAGAGGTGACGGCGAGAGCCTCTGAGGGGATGAATCTCAGCTTCTCCTTCAGGGTTCTCTGGCGGTTACCTTCAGGGCGATAGCGGCACTGCCCTGTAGTAGATGGAAGACGGAAACGGCGTTCCAAACCCTCCAGCGTGCTTAGGTGATCGGTGGGTGGTTAGGGATTCGGTAGAGGATTCCCAGGGGGTCCCCTCGCTTATATAGTCACGCTGTGGGCCCGGGGCCGAGTCCTAGATGGAAAGGGTTTGCCTCCCGATCAAGGCAGTATCGAACTCTGATTTGATTCCCTTTTATTCTCTTATTCGTTTCTATGTTTGTTGCCCGCAGGTCAACACAAAAGGAAATACAACAACATAGGCCAGCACGGTGGCAGCCATGGCGAGCACGTAGCCGGAGGTGTGCCAATCTCTGCTGCTACCGACCGCATACGCTACCAGAAGGCCAAGCAGATCGAGCACGACCAACGTGTGCGTCGCCAGCATCCATTGGAGAGGGGCCCTGGTGTGCACCATGCTCTGCAGAAGCAGCGCCACGATGACCACCACCGACGCCATGAAGCAAGCGGCGTTGCTGTAGAAGAAGGCGTGGTACCGGGGACGGTCGGCGTGATGCAGTGCGGGCTCGCCGGCGGCGTGCCCTTGGCCGTCACTTGGCCAGACGCTACCCGGCGGGTCAAGGCCAGCCTGGTAGGTGACGCTCGTGGCCAGGATCCCGACCAGCATCAAGTACTTGCACATCCTCCTGTATGTTGGTTCCTCGTCTCTTCTGCTCCCTTCTGCTGTTTCCTCTTCGGCATCTGATGCACTAGTAGACTGTTGTCGGAAGCATGGAAGGCACATCTCGAGATGCTCGTGGACGTAGTGAATCTGGATAAGAGCAACGAGGAACACCACGCCAACCAAGCCGAAAACGTAGATGGATGTCTTCACCCTCCGTGTGGTTCCCGCAGCGTACGCAACCAGCAGGGCAGCCAGGCCGATCAGGCTGACGAACATGGAGGCGTTGAGCAGGCGCCGCCAGTAGTTTCTGTTGGCGTCGGACAGATTCCGGCCCATCAGCATCACAATGACGGCAACGGACACCATGAAGCTCGCCGTGTTGGAGTAGAAGAACACCTTGTACCGCCGTGGGTAGTTGTCAGCGAGGACCGAGTCGCCCACATGGTGTGTCTCGTCGCCGTCCTCCAGCCAGAACTTTCCAGGCGGGCTAAGCCCTGCCTGGTAGGTGATGGTGACAGCCAAGATTGCAAGAAGCAGCAGTAGCTTGCGCCTCTTCTCCATTTTGGTTTCATCCTGGTGGTCGTCCATGCTCTGTGTACCAGAAGGACAATGGACCGCACCGAGGATCACCGTAACGAGCAAGACGACGGCACCGAGGACATACACGGGGGCGCGTACGTCCCGGCTGCTACCTGCGACGTAGGCGCCTGTGAGGCCCAAGAGGTCCAGTATGACAGCGGCTTTGAGCCCGTGCCGGCTCACCAAAACCTTGCTCTGGACATCACAACGATGATGGACGTCACAAAGGCAGCTGAGTTGCAGTAGAAGAAGACCTGGTACTGCCTCGCGTGTGTCGCGGGCAGGATCAGGTCTCCGCCGCTGTGCCCGTTGCGGCTGTCACGCCAAACTCCGCCGGGTGGGCTGAGCCCGGCTTGGTACGCGACGGTGGCGGCAAGAGTGGCTAGAAGCAATATCCGAGACCGATCCTGCCGCAACGCGGCGGTCTCGGGTAGTGAAGACAGGAGTCCTTCACCGTTCCGCACGCACCAAGGAATGAGGGCGGCGGCAGCTGCAGCAATGCAGGACAAACCAACCAGAAAGAGGACGTAGACGGTGGTCGTCTTCTTCCTGCAGCTTCCGAAGGCGTAGGCCACCACGATGCCAATCAGTGCCACCGCGATCGCCAAACGTAGAACGGACAGCCGCCCGCTGTGTCTCCACAGCGATCTGCTCAGTAGCAGCGTGATGATGACGAGAGATGCAGCAAAGGATGCAGTGTTGCAGAGCAAGAATCCCACGAAACGGCCCCAGTGGCGGTCCAGAAGGATCGGGCCGCCGGCCTTGTGGCCCTCTCGAGATGAGTGCTCCCAGAAGCCTCCCGGCGGGTTCAGCGCCGCCGTGTACGTGATCGTCGCCACGAAGATGGCGAGCAGCATCAAAATCTTGCGCTGTTCTTTGACTCGAGGGTCGCCGTCGGTCGTGTTCTCGTCATCCTGCCCCGGCGTCTCCTCGCATCTCGTCGTCATTGTGATTACAATGACGAACAAGAAGACGACGGCGCAGACCACCGAGGCGTAGACGGTGGTGAGGTTTCCCCTGCAGCTGCCGGCAACGTAGGCCAGCATGAGGCAGCACACGTCGATGCCGCCCTCGCAAACAAGGAGCTACCAGTGTGGAGCCCTCCGTGGTACGCGGATCGGAAGCAGCTACGAATCTCCATGCGCTTTTCGACAGGTGCAGAGGTTCTATTTGACTCGTGTGTGAATAGGGAGGTTGTTGGTTAGTCTCCTTTCCCGAATCCCAAAAACGAGTTGCAGAAACTGGAGGACTTCATTCCGACGTCGTCAACGCTCATCAACTAGCTAGCTACCAGTAGCCTGAAAGTCTTTACAGATCCAAGTTTCATCTATCCACTTCTTGTAACTCTACAACGTGAACCAAACTTAAAGCAGGCTCTTCTTATGTCCGCTCACGGCCTCACGTGCTTCACTGGCGATTCTCCAACCAAGACATGAGCACTTCCTTGGTCTTGGTAAACCATGCATGTAACTGCTTTTAGCACACATGGTCGATCTAACGAGTAATTAATTGCTACCAGAAGCCTGAAAATCTTTACAGATCCAAGATTCATCTCCATGTCGATCTGAATGGCACGGCTGGGTGTAGATGAATAGGTGGTCGTATAATACATATGCACCTGGTGTGTGCAACTGCTTGATAGTGGGCATACTAGAGCAATTAATGAAGATATTTCTGCCCAACGTCATATTTGACAGCGATGTATTTTTTTATCTGGGAAGCTAGCTGGAACTAATGATAATCGTACTCGGGCTGGAGCAGTACATCCGATGATGAAGTGATGCAGCTAACTTTCCTCTATATACTTACGGACATATGTTTGTTTTGCATTGTAACATTGGGATGACATATTGTAGGCCCAGCTACGGGAGGAGATGGAGGCGAAGCTGCAGGCACAGGAGGCGAAGTACCAGGCACAGCTGCTGGAACAGCAGGCGAGGTACGATGCGAGGCTGCAGGAACAGCACGCAAGGATGCAGGAGGACCTGCAGCGGCAAATGCAGATGATGTTTCACCAGTGGCACAGTGGTGGGATGCAACCGCCACCACTACCTCTTCCTCCTCCTGTCGGCACTTCGAGTCCGAGTCAGGGCACTCCGGTGAGTCTATCTAAATCCTTGTAGTTTCATTTCTAACTTTCAATTATAATATCGAATGCTTCAGCTTGTATGCTTCTATCTGAAATCTTGTGTTAATCATGTAATATCTTCTTCTTGCAGAATATATCCGCTGGATCCAACAATCAGCCGGTTTCCCCTCCCAATGCTTGGTCACCGTTCCCTCCTTATCCTCGCCCTCCTCCGATGTAGCTTGTAGTTGTATTTGTACTTCAATTGCATGAACCAACTAGTTGTGCTTGTGGATGTCAAGTTGAAACATTTCTATGTGTACTTGGAGACAAATATGTGTTTGTGATGGATTTCTATGTGTTTGTGGTGATTTCTATGTGTTTGTGGTGATTTCTATGTGTTTGTGATGATATATATGTGTATGTGATGATGGTGAGCATATATGTATGATTTGGTATGATTTTGGTCCAGGTTGCAGTGATTTTAAACATTTTATTGCAATCTGTCGATTTTTTTTTGCCGAGTGCCTCAGATTTTTGCCGAGTGCCAAAACTAAGGCACTCGGCACATGTGCCATTGTTTGCCGAGTGCAAGTGCCTGGCGCTCGGCAAACTTACCATTGTTTGCCGAGTGCCAGGCCTCTGGCGCTCGGCAAACATTGAAAGTTTGCCGAGTGCCTGGCCTCTGGCGCTCGGCAAACATTGAAAGTTTGCCGAGTGCCTGGCCTCTGGCACTCGGCAAATTTTTTTTGTTTGCCGAGTGCCTGACGTCAGGGCACTCGGCAAACCCTCTTGACGGCCGTTTCCCACCGTCTCGTTACTTTATTTTGCCGAGTGCCTTTTCGACACTCGGCAAAATCTTTGCCGAGTGCCCGACAAAAAGCACTCGGCAAACCCACCTTTGCCGAGAGCTGTTTGCCGTCCGGTCTTTGCCAAGTGCTACACTCGGCAAACTCTTTGCCGAGTGTAATACGGGCTTTGCCGAGTGCCCCTGGCACTCGGCACCGTAGTGCAAGAAGCTTCAGCAGTTCCATTTGCCAATGCCTTGTACTCTGCTTCAGTAGATGAGCGAGACACTGTGGGCTGCTTCCGTGCACTCCATGATATAAGATTGGGACCGAAGAATACAGCATAACCTCCAGTAAAACGCCGATCATCGACGCACCCTACCCAGTCGGCATCAGTGAAAATGCTCAACAAAGTAGATGGTGAACGCCTAAAACGCAGCCCAATGTTGACTGTTCCTTTGACAAACCGCAGAATGCGCTTGACAGCTTCCCAATGAGCATCAGTTGGCTGTGACAAGAATTGGCAAACCTTGTTGACAGCAAAGGATAAATCGGGCCGAGTCAGAGTTAAGTACTGGAGGGCACCAACAGTGCTTCTGAAAACAAATGCATCCTGATCGCCAAGCTTTTTACCAATGTGACGAGATAGCTTGTCATGACCACACAATGGCGTTAATACAGGCTTACAATTCTCCATATGAGTACCCTGAAGAATATCTTGAGCATACTTCCTCTGATGTAACAGCATCCCCCCGGAATTGTTAGCCACTTCAATGCCCAGAAAATAGGACAGAGGACCGAGATCCTTAACCGGGAAAGAAGCTGAAAGCTGCTGTAACAGAAGACGAGTAGCATTGACCGAGGAGCTAGCAACAACTATGTCATCGACATAAACAAGCATGTAAATAGTAACACTTGAATTATGAAGAATGAACAGCGATGTGTCTGCAGCAGAGGATTGAAAACCAAGTTGATGCAACCGATCCCTAAGCCGAGAGTACCATGCTCGAGGGGACTGCTTGAGCCCATAAATGGAACGATGCAACTTGCAGACAAAGTCAGGTCGAGCAGGATCCTGAAACCCAGGTGGCTGCTGCATATATGCAGTTTCATCGAGATACCCATGCAGAAAGGCATTACTTATGTCAAGCTGACGTAAATCCCAGCCTCGAGAGAGAGCAATGGAGAGGACAAGGCAAACAGTAGCTGGTTTAACCACCGGACTGAACGTTTCCAAATAATCAACTCCAAATTTCTGAGTGAAGCCACGAGCCACCAATCGAGCCTTGTATTTGTCGACAGAACCGTCAGGATGCTGCTTAACCTTAAACACCCATTTGCAACTGATGATATTCTGACCTGCAGGCCGAGGTACAAGAGTCCATGTCTGATTCTGCTGAAGAGCCGAGAATTCAGACTGCATAGCGTCGCGCCATTTCTCATCTGCCAGAGCAACCTTGACAGATGTAGGAGCAGCAAAGAAAGCCCGATGATTGGGGTTGTAGGGAATGGTACCATCAGTAGGAACCTTGGGCTTAACAATGTTGTTGTGGAGCCTTGTGATCATGGTGTGGCCTGGTGGATCAACGGGAGCAGCCGGCGCAGCAGGAGCCGCTGGTGCAGAGTCACGTGCCGCTGCAGGTTCAACAGCAGCTTCAAAAGCAGCTGGGCACGCGGTAGACGTGCCGGACGGTACTGTGGAGGGTCCGGCAACCGACGATGCGGGTGGGGGCTGATCATGGGCCGAAGTCGGATCAGTCTCAGTGGGCCGGCCCAGTGGTGCCGGTGGAGGCGTCGAAACTGGACCAGGCGTAGTGGGCTGGGCCGGTGCCGACGGAGGCCAAGCCACAGGCACTGTAGGGGATCCTGCTGTTGCCGGAAAGTTTTCAGAGACACCTGAAGCACCTGAAACATGCAGAGAGCTGCTCGCAGCAGGGTTAAGCTCAAGGCTGTAATTGCACAAATGATCATTGTACGCCACTGGCTCAGAGGAAGGATAGGTGGATGATGAAGGCGTGGACAGAGGAGGAGCGGAAGCATCTGAAAAGGAAAAACGGCTTCATCAAAAATCACATCGCGAGAGATGTATATCGGCCAGTGGATCGATCGAGACACTTGTAACCCGTATGCATTGAGCTGTAGCCTAAAAACACGCACTGACGGGAGCGGAAGGAGAGCTTATGGTTGTTGTAGGGCCGCAGATTGGGCCAGCACGCGCAGCCGAAAGCACGCAAAAAGGTGTAATCAGGTTTCTCTCGGAACAGAAATTCAACAGGCGAGGAATTCTGCAGAGTACGAGTTGGCGTGCGATTGATCAAATAGCAAGCCGTGAGAAAGGCCTCATCCCCAAAACGCAGTGGAAGGGAGGAATGGGCGAGCAGAGCAATGCCGGTTTCTACAATGTGCCTGTGTTTTCATTCAGCGATGCCATTTTGCTGGGAGGTGTGTGGGCAGGTTACGCGATGCTTAATGCCTTGCTCAGTGAGATGCCGAGACAGGCGACGGTACTCGCCGCCCCAATCGGATTAAAACGTGCGGATTTTAGCATTGAAAAGACGCTCAACATGCTTCTGGAATAAATAAAAGGCGTGCTCAACATCTGACTTTTTCTTAAGCAAATAGATCCAGGTGAGGCGACTGAAATCATCTAAGAAGCTCACATAATACTTGAAACCTCCAACTGAGGTAACAGCAGGCCCCCACACATCGGAATGGACAAGTTCTAGGGGAGAAGAAGTTACATGAGCAGAATTATTGAAAGGAAGCTGATAAACTTTAGCACGCTGACAGGCATCACAAACTGAAGACTCACGACTAGGTGCACATGCAATTTTATTTGACCTAACAATTGACTCGACAATGCTAGAAGATGGATGTCCAAGTCTTTGATGCCACAGATCCTGGGAGACGGTGGCACTGGAAAGGGCTTGGTGACGCGACAGAGACGAACGCAAAGACGAGCATGGCACCGGATAAAGGTCGTTGTGACTCCTACCCCGAAGCAGAGTGGCTCTCGTTGCCTGATCCTTGACACAAAAGAAACTCGGATGAAATTCAACAAAAACGTGATTATCAGATGCAATCTTATGAACGAATAGCAGATTTTTGTTGATGTCAGGCACATGAAGAATATTGCGTAAATAAAGGGGGCGAGAAGAGCCAGGAAGCGATGAATGACCAATATGCGAAATTTGCAGACCTGAGCCATTGGCGACTTGGACGTTGTCCTTGCCGGAGTAGCGCTCGTGGACGTTCAGGCGATCCAGATCACTCGTCAAATGATCAGTGGCGCCGCTGTTCATGTAGTATTTGGAGTCGATGGCGTACGACGTGGTAGCGGCGTTCGCGGCGCGGTCGCGGTTGTCGTCGGGCTGGAAGGCGTGGTTGAAGCGCTGACGGCAGCGAAGGGCATCGTGGCCGTACTTGCCGCACACCTGGCAGGTGGGCTTCTTGCCGCCGCCGCCGTTGAAGTTGTTGTTGCGACTGCGGTTGGGGCCGCGGCCACGCATCGGGCCGCCACGGGCGCCAGCACCGCTATGGGCGCCGCCGCCGCGGTGACCATCTTGTGGCTGGCGAGCGACCGTGTTGGCCGACGACTGGATCTCGCCGGCAGCCTGATTGCGCTCGTAGCGGATCTCGGCGCTGATGAGCTGCGCGTAGAAGCTGTCGAGACCGACGGGATCATCGCGCGCCGTGATGGAAGCGACGAGCGACTCATACTCCGCACCGAGGCCGGCGAGCATGTAGCCAAGAACCTCCTCATCAGTGAGGGGGTGCCTGATGGAGGCCATAGTGTCGGCAAGGTTCTTCATCTTCTGGAAGTAGGCCGCCGCAGTCATGTTGGTCTTTTTGGCGTTGGAGAGCTGGTAGCGAAGTTGCATGATCTGGGCGCGATTCTGCGCCGAGAACATGGAGTGCAGCGCCTTCCACACGTCTCGAGCAGTGGTGTGCTGGGTCATCTGCCCAAGCATGTCCTCGTTCATAGATGAAACGAGGGTGCTGAGGACCATCTGGTCCTGTGTGTACCAGCGCAGGTACTCAGGATTCGGGACCTGACGTGCATCATCACCAGAGCCCTCGGAGACAAGCTGCGGCGACGCACGAACGGTGCCGTCGACATATCCGTAGAGCTGCTGCGCACGCAGCACCAGGAGAACCTGAGCCTTCCAGAGGAAGAAGTTTTCCCTGGAGAGCTTCACCGTTATGGCACGGCCAATGGATGGAATGGAGAGGCTCGGCATGGAGGAGGTGATGGCGCCGGCGGAGGTGGAGATGGCGGCGGGGGTGGTGGTCGACATGGCGAGATTGGATGGGGATCTTGGCTATCAGATACCAAGTTAAACAGGTTATTTGGCGCACATAAAACTGCTTTGTATTGATGACTATATATAGTACAACATGGAGTAGACTACAAGTAAGATCTACAGCAGATTACATTACAACAAACTCTGTTCGGATAACAACTATCACGTTGATCCTCATCTATCCTAACTGACGTATGCACCGTAGGATAGGAACGGCATAACAGCCGTATCAGTTTGTTCAACATACAATGAGCGGCTGCAATTGGTTTTGATAAGTACATACAATTTGCAAAAATGTCTCTAAAGCACAAGTAAGATACATAGAAAAATTATCGACATTAATTTTCTTCACTTCTTCACTATCAATTCTGCAATTGATTTTGCCAGCAAATAAGAATGAAATCGGCACAAGTCCTCTTCATCCACCAATGGAATACACCAAACTTTGTTGGGCCGTGACATCAAGTCATCTCAATTGACCATCCATTATACACGTAGATGTGTTCCTAAAGATAAAAAAAAAGTGTTACAGAGACCTATAGTAACACATATAATAAGTGATACATATTGATGAGGACATCCCAGCCAAGCAAGTAAACCATGTCTTAAGTTGTGCAAACCATGAGCTTGGCAAAGAACCAATTGAAGTAAACAAACAAAATGAGCACATGATCATTGGGTTAAGCTATGAACCAGCTGCACAAAGTCGAGCACCACCTACACCGATACAAGGACCAACTACACATGTCCGTGCAAAGGAATTGCAGCAAGAGGTGAACTCTATCCTTACTGAATTTAATTCAAATATAAATATGAATTTTATACTACCTAAATGTTCTACATTTATATTGCAGGTTTACTCATATTGTACTTGCTGCTGCACCAAAGAAGACAAGTTACACGGAGATGGAGATGAGTTACGCTGAAGCTGAACCATCACACTGCCTCCTGACATCAGTGCAAAATTCCAAGAGCCACGCGCACCAACTGATACAAAATCACTATGAATAATGCATATGGATGGAAATATAATCAAGTCTACTTTCACCTCCAACAAACGGCTCGTCATTTCGACTTCCTATTAAGGAGTAATGGTCATTTTACCGAAGACAGCTAGGAAAGTTGAAGGTCATGCTAATCCTCTCGGGAGCTGCAGTTTTCACACCTTTCATCTTCTTTTCTTCATGAATAAGTTACATTTCGTCCACACACAGCTAGGAGGGTTGTTCCTAGTAAAAATACCCCTTGTATCTATGCCAAACTCAGATGATGATGAATTAAGAAATCAACCACATGGTGTTGCAGCCAAGAGCTGAGTGACTTACCCCAAATTTCTTACAAGTGCTTCATAGACTTGTGAGAGACCGATTCACAGGTATACATGAAGGTTCCTCTGGATCCCACTGATTTGTGCTCTACGGTTTCCAGTTAGGCTGCACCGTATTGTGTGGATTAGTCCCGATTTGTGGTTCTGCGGTCGTTTGGAAATTGAGTCGAAGTCCATCAAGGTTTCGGTGCCTCTCTCCTCATCGCTTGGTCGCAACCAACCTTGGCCAGGTATAAAGCTAGTTATCCCCGCTGCAATTTTCAGCAAGTTATCCTTTGTCGTACCTACTGCCGAGAAGATCCTGCCAACCCACCGGTTTTCCCCCTATCATTTGGTATCAGATTTCAGGTTGCCACGGTATATCATCCGCTAGTTTATCATCGTTTTATTGTTCTCCATCTTATGTTTTTTGTTCATATCCCATAGTCCACCAAAGCCATAAAAAATCCAAACCTTTGAGTAGTACTGCTGGTCTTGTGTCATTTACGCCATTTTGTTATTGGTCACCATCTTAGTTTACATATTGTTATGTATTTCTGCACCCTAGTGTTGTGTTAAAAAAAAGAAGAAGAAAAAAAGAGAAAGAGAAATCAGAAAAAAAGAGTATAAAAAAAAGAGAGAAAAAAAAAGGAACATCAAGAAGGGTTGCATAGATGTTATCATCATTGCAAATTTTCAGATTGGTGCTAGCAACGTTTACACATCTTTTGTGGAGTTTACGACACTTGATTTTCAGTTCTACAAGCCTACCTTGGTCAACCAACCAAAGCTCCACCTTATACCGTAACCGGACCTCTCGACTCGTAAAACAGTTCAACCGCTTAATCACATCTGTGGTACTGCTACACTGAGCACACTCACAGACTTTGAGAACGCGTAAGAACTTTGGTGAGTAAGAGGTGAGGTTGTGAGATTCCACATATATTACCTATTCCACTTTTTTGGAATATTATTGCTCTAACATGGCAGGATCATATTCGAGGGTTGGAGAAGGGGAATTTAAGTCGAGGACGACTCCTCTTCAAGAGGGGGAGGATGATGAGGAAGCAACTGTTGCGATGGCTGATTTATGCCAACTAAAAGAGTCTTTGTTGGATGCTATGGAAAAGATGTTTGATAAATACCTCCCTGTTGTGAGGGGAAATTATCCACGACGACGTCATGACATGTGTGTTGCCCATGTGGGGTAGCATGAAGGAGGTCATGGGCGTGTTTTTGGCTCCCCTATGCACTTTGATGAGGAAAGAATTCAGTATGACATTGAGAATGGAAAGGAAGACCATGATACATATTTGGATTGGCAATTGATGGGTGATCCAATTTATGATGTCTACCCGGAAGACACATTGATTTGTGATTTTGAAATGGAGGAAAATGAGCAGCGGCAACCTTCCTTCTTTGTCGATAGTTTCGTTGCTGCACCAAGCTCATTGGAGGGGTTGATTATTGCTGAAAATCATGTTGATTGCAGCACAAAAGCTGACAAAGTGAATGTGCAACAAAACCCAAGCGTGAATGAGAGCCACATAGCCATATTAAGTGTGAGTGGAAATAAAAGTGAGCTGTGTAATTCCACTAAATGTGAGGCAGAGTGCTTCTACAATGAGAGCATGAGAGATTCACCACACAAAAAGAGAGGGAATGGCCACATGTCACGTGATGATGATTTTGAGTCTAACTCCCTTAATTTTCAGTCTTATTGTTTCCTCTTATGCTATGCAGGATTGCAAGGGAATCGAAGATAGCATGACTGAAACTTTCACCTTCAAATTTGATGAGACAACTGAGAAGGTAGCAATTATAAACAAACAGCCTCTTTTAATTCAAAGATGCTTCCACAAAAATGATAAAGGTAAAAATTCTGAAGTGCAGCTCATAGCACTAACAAAATCACCGAGGAACAATGGTATTGTAAATCATTCTCTTTTGGAAGACAAGTTTGTGAGTTTTCATGATACTGTAACTATTGATCATACTACTAAACTGAATCAAACACTTTCTCATATGAATGCTGAAAATATGCAAGCTGAATTTTCATGTTTTGAGTTTGATACTTGTGATGGTATTCACTCTTTTAAAAACTTAGTTGCAAATAAATTTGATAGTGTCAAACTCATTACACATGCTGAATTGTTCGCCGAGATATCCCATATTAATTGTTTATATTATATCATGCTTGGTAAACATGTTGAACTGGATGAAATGCTTAGGAAGGTTTATGATATAACATCCATGATGTCTTTGAGTAGTGCATACAGTTGCAAGTTTACTTTTTATTTAATTGGAGACCATGTTGACAATAAATTCTATGGTTATACAATCTGCATTACTTGTGATGATCTTGTTGGTTTGAAGTTGGATAGAACTCTTGAACAATGTTTTTCCCGACGTGGATCAATTCACATATTCAATAACTATTGTACATATGGGCTTTTGTGGCCAGGTTACTCATGCATTTCACACCATGAGTCAACTGAACATGCACACTTGTCCTTTGCAACCGCGTCGTTGATTTTGGAAACAATTGATTATGAGTGCTTCACGTTTGATCATTTCAGCATAGCATCCAGCTTCACATCTATGAATGTGACATTTATCTTTTCCAAAATGAATGAAATCCTTGATATTGTGAAAACAAAAATTGAAATGTCAAATCAGTTGTGTGGTCTGAAAGAAATTGCCGTTCTCCGTTCCACTATTTTGTTTGTAGATTTAAACACATGGATGAATTTTTCTCGTACGAGGGAGTACAATGCATATTCCATATGGTCATTGACACATATTCTTTACTCCAAGCATGAAGCCAAGGTGAACGCTAAGCTTAACATCAAGATTTACTATTTATATCAGGCAAAACTTTTACCTGGTTTATATGAATGCAGGTTTAAGCATCTCGCAATATTAGAGGATAACGAACCAAAATACCATATCAATACAAGAGAGAGCAAACAAGCACAAGAAATCATTGCATGGAGATGGCATGCACACATTACTCCTTCAGAAGAATCAGAGTTGAGGACAACTCCTTTTCAAGAGGGGGAGGATGATGAGAACATCCCAGCCAAGCAAGTAAACCATGACTTAAGTTGTGCAAACCATGAGCTTGGCAAAGAACCAATTGAAGTAAACAAACAAAATGTGAGCACATGATCATTGGGTTAAGCTATGAACCAGCTGCACAAAGTCAAGCACCACCTACACCGATACAAGGACCAACTACACATGTTCGTGCAAAGGAATTGCAGCAAGAGGTGAACTCTATCCTTACTGAATTTAATTCAAATATAAATATAAATTTTATACTACCTAAATGTTCTACATTTATATTGCTAAGGTTTACACATATTGTACTTGCTGCTGGACCAAAGAAGACAAGTTACACGGAGATGGAGATGAGTTACGCTGAAGCTGAACCATCACCCTGCCTCCTGACATCAGTGCAAAATTCAAAGAGCCACGCGCACCAACTGGTACAAAATCACTATGAATAATGCATATGGATGGAAAGACAATCAAGTCTACTTTCACCTCCAACAAACGGCTCGTCATTTTGACTTCCCATTAAGGAGTAATGGTCATTTTACTGAAGACTGCCAGGAAAGTTGAAGGTCACGCTAATCCTCTCGGGAGCTGCAGTTTTCACACCTTTCATCTTCTTTTCTTCAAGAATAAGTTACATTTCGTCCGCACACAGCTAGGAGGGTTGTTCCTAGTATAAATACCCCTTGTATCTATGCCAAACTCAGATGATGATGAATTAAGAAATCAACCACATGGTGTTGCAGCCAAGAGTTGAGTGACTTACCCCAAATTTCTTACAAGTTCTTCATAGACTTGTGAGAGACCGATTCACAGGTATACGTGAAGGCTCCTCTGGATCCCACTGATTTGTGCTCTACGGTTTCCAGTTAGGCTGCACCGTATTGTGTGGATTAGTCCCGATTTGTGGTTCTGCGGTCGTTTGGAAATTGAGTCGAAGTCCATCAAAGTTTCGGTGCCTCTCTCCTCATCGCTTGGTTGCAACCAACCTTGGCCAGGTATAAAGCTAGTTATCCCCGCTGCAATTTTCAGCAAGTTATCCTTTGTCGTACCTACTGCCGTGAAGATCCTGCCAACCCACGGGTTTTCCCCCTATCATTTGGTATCAGATTTCAGGTTGCCACGGTAGGTACAATCCCCCTATCATCCGCTAGTTTATCATCGTTTTATTGTTCTCCATCTTATGTTTTTCGTTCATATCCCATAGTATACGAAAGCCATAAAAAAATCCAAACCTTTGTGTAGTACTGCTGGTCTTGTGTCGTTTACGCCATTTTGTTATTGGTCACCATCTTAGTTTACATATTGTTAGGTATTTCTGCACCCTAGTGTTGTGTTAAAAAAAAGAAGAAGAAAAAAGAGAAAGAGAAATCAGAAAAAAAGAGAGAGAAAAAAAAAGGAACATCACGAAGGGTTGCATAGATGTTATCATCATTGCAAATTTTCAGATTGGTGCTAGCAACGTTTACACATCTTTTGTGGAGTTTACGACACTTGATTTTCAGTTCTACAAGCCTACCTTGGTCAACCAACCAAAGCTCCACCTTATACCGTAACCGAACCTCTCGACTCGTAAAACCGTTCAACCGCTTAATCACATCTGTGGTACTGCTACACTGAGCACACTCATAGTCTTTGAGAACGCGTAAGAACTTTGGTGAGTAAGAGGTGAGGTTGTGAGATTCCACATATATTACCTATTCCACTTTTTTGGAATATTATTGCTCTAACATGGCAGGATCATATTCGAGGGTTCGTGTAGGGGAATTTAAGTCGAGGACGACTCCTCTTCAAGAGGGGGAGGATGATGAGCAAGCAACGGTTGCGATGGCTGATTTATGCCAACTAAAAGAGTCTTTGTTCGATGCTGTGGAAAAGATGTTTGATAAATACCTCCCTATTGTGAGGGGAAATTATCCACGACGACGTCATGACATGTGTGTTGCCCATGTGGGGTAACATCATGAAGGAGGTCATGGGCGTGTTTTTGGTTCCCCTATGCACTTTGATGAGGAAAGAATTCAGTATGACATTGAGAATGGAAAGGAGGACCATGATACATATTTGGATTGGCAATTGATGGGTGATCCAATTTATGATGTCTACCCGGAAGACACATTGATTTGTGATTTTGAAATGGAGGAAAATGAGCAGCGGCAACCTTCCTTCTTTGTCGATAGTTTCGTTGCTGCACCAAGCTCATTGGAGGGGTTGATTATTGCTGAAAATCTTGTTGATTGCAGCACAAAAGCTGACAAAGTGAATGTGCAACAAAACTCAAGCGTAAATGAGAGCCACATAGCCATATTAAGTGTGAGTGGAAATAAAAGTGAGCTGTGTAATTCCACTAAATGTGAGGCAGAGTGCTTCTACAATGAGAGCATGAGAGATTCACCACACAAAAAGAGAGGGAATGGCCACATGTCACGTGATAATGATTTTGAGTCTAACTCCCTTATTTTCAGTCTTATTGTTTCCTCTTATGCTATGCAGGATTGCAAGGGAATCGAAGATAGCGTGAGTGAAACTTTCACCTTCAAATTTGATGAGACAACTGAGAAGGTAGCAATTATAAACAAACAGCCTCTTTTAATTCAAAGATGCTTCCACAACAACGATAAAGGTAAAAATTCTGAAGTGCAGCTCATAGCACTAACAAAATCATCGAGGAACATTCTCTTTTGGGAGACAAGTTTGTGAGTTTTCATGATACTGTAACTATTGATCATACTGCTAAACTGAATCAAACACTTTCTCATATGAATGCTGAAAATATGCAAGCTGAATTTTCATGTTTTGAGTTTGATACTTGTGATGTTATTCACTCTTTTAAAAACTTAGTTCCAAATAAATTTGATAGTGTCAAACTCATTACACATGCTGAATTGTTCACCTAGATATCCCATATTAATTGTTTATATTATATCATGCTTGGTAAACATGTTGAACTGGATCAAATGCTTAGGAAGGTTTATGATATAACATCCATGATGTCTTTGAGTAGTGCATACAGTTGCAAGTTTACTTTTTATTTAATTGGAGACCATGTTGACAATAAATTCTATGGTTATACAATCTGCATTACTTGTGATGATCTTGTTGGTTTGAAGTTGGATAGAACTCTTGAACAATGTTTTTCCCAACGTGGATCAATTCACATATTCAATAACTACTGTACATATGGGCTTTTGTGGTCAGGTTACTCATGCATTTCACACCATGAGTCAACTGAACATGCACACTTGTCCTTTGCAACCGCGTCGTTGATTTTGGAAACAATTGATTATGAGTGCTTCACGTTTGATCATTTCAGCATAGCATCCAGCTTCACATCTATGAATGTGACATTTATCTTTTCCAAAATGAATGAAATCCTTGATATTGTGAAAACAAAACTTGAAATGTCAAATCAGTTGTGTGGTATGAAAGAAATTGCCGTTCTCCGTTCCACTAATTTGTTTGTAGATTTAAACACATGGATGAATTTTTCTCGTACGAGGGAGTACAATGCATATTCCATATGGTCATTGACACATATTCTTTACTCCAAGCATGAAGCCAAGGTGAACGCTAAGCTTAACATCAAGATTTACTATTTATATAAGGCAAAACATCCGATCCTTAATGTGGAGAGAGTTGACCTGGACGCGTAGGTACCCGCTGTCGCTCTGGAGTGAATGGAACATGACTGGAACAGACGTAGGTACCCGCCACCCACCGCATTGCCGGACGCCACCCACCGCATTGCCGGACGTCACCCCCGAACACCTCTTTCTAAGCTCGTCAGAGATAAAGATTTCCACGGCCGCCCCCGGCAACCCAAACCCCTAAACCCGAAAACGATAACCGCCACCCGCGACGCGGCGGTGCCCTCGCCGCCGCATTGCACCGCCCGCACCCACCCGCGCTCCGCCGCCACCTTGCCCTGTGCTCCACCGCCCGCACTAATCCACCTCCGCCGCGCCGCGCCGCCCGCCCCCACCCTCTCGCCCCCGACCTCTACCGCCGCTTTTGCTTGGACTGGGCCGCAGCGGATGCACGCTAACGCACGAGCGCGTACTGCTGCGCAGTAGACTTTAATGGGAAAATTCCTTCAGTGCCATCGGCATAAATCCTAATCCCTTTTAAACCACCGAAAAAACTCCACTCCCGTTGATGCCAGCAACGGAAAAATTTTATCCGCTCCATGCCAGTGGTGACCGGTTTTGCCCAAAGAACGACCAGCTGTCTTCTTTCTCTGCCCCGCCAAGCCAGTCAAGCGAGCCCACAAAAACGGCGGCAGCGCCTGAAGCGCTGCGCGGTACGCCTTGGTGAGCCACGCCACTTCGAACTCCGAGTCCACCTCCACCACCATACGGGTCGTGGTTGTACTCGTGCTCCCCCACGAAGCGTCGTACCCCAGCGCGCGGAGGCTGCCGCCGTCTGCGAAGGCCGCCACCACCATCCACGGGCGCCAGCTCCACGAACGCAAACGAGTCGAATTTATTTGGGGGCTTTCACTTGGATTAGGTCACGCATGATGTTGTGGTTGCATTTTCATAATATCTGGTCCCGATTTGGTTGTTTTCGAGCTGAATTTCAGTGGCGAGCTGCGCTTTTGTTCTTCAGTTCGTGGAGTTCTTCGTGCTCTCTGCTTTGAACTGTGCAGGTCCACGCATCCCCTCGGGTGCAGCTGCTTGTGAGTTAGCTTCGCAAGAATAGTTTGTGTGTGCAGCTCTGAAGAACGACGACGATCAGCTCCAACGGCAAGGGAATCGAAGCTTCACAACCAACGACGAGCTCGGCGCGGTCAGGCACTACCGCAGCTCTCTGTGGACGCGCTCGACGGGCTACACCAGTCACCATTCGCATGCAGCGGATAAAAATTTTTGGTCGTTGGCATTGGGAGGATTGAAGTTTCTTCAGTGGTTGGTGAGGGATTAGGATTTACGCCGATGGCACTGAAGGGATTTTCCCCTATTGAAAAGAATGGGCCCTTTATGGGTTCCAGAAAAGATTTAACTCAAATGCTCTACATTGATTTTTCAAATATTAAAAGTACGTACAGCCGTCTCTCACAAAAAAAGTTAAAAGACAGCCCTAAGAGATTTGAGTGATGATGATCTATGCTTTGTTTTGCAATGACCATAGACAATGCTCAGGGACAGAAAATACCTAGAGGCTTCGGAAGGAATGGGAAAAGAGGTTCCATTCCAAGCTCTCTAACGGGTCGCTCTCTACCAGAAAATTATGGATGAAGCTCGTCTCGGGAAGCTACGGATGATCAACTCATTGAGGCGTGTCGAACTAGTTTAGGCTGGTTGCCAACTTAGGTTGTTGAGCTAGTGTTGTTCTGCTAGCTGTTTTTTCTTTCTGTTTGTTTCTTTTTCTTGTTGTTACGCCTTCGGGGTCGTTTGTTTTAACCTAACTCTTCTTCTTCTTAATGAAATACAAGCTCCACACATTCTCAAAAAAAGAAAATCTTCCCGAACCTGTGTTCTCGCATGGAGGGCTGTATGTTGCATTGTCAAGAGGTGTGTCCCGGCAGACGACTTGGATTTTGGCCAAACCAAACAAAGAAAGATATCCTAAAGCAAAAAGCACAAAGAGCATTATGCATAGGGATGTCTTGGAAACATGAAATAGGTTTGTTATTGTTCAAGGCAAATGTTAAGTATTATTTACACCCAGATTTTAATTAGTAAGCACGAATTTTGGCTGCTTCACTCACAACAGCACAAACGCACTGCAGCGGCGGTTGGTAACCCACTACAGCGGCGGTTCCACTGGTCTGCCGCTACGCATGCATCGTTACAAATCAGCTTTGTAGCGGCGGGTGTCGGCAGTGGCGAAGCTAGAGAAATAGCAAGCGGGGTGCAATACTACACAATATATAGAGAAATACATAATATTGTTGCTTGTGGGTGCATAAATATGTGTTTCGAGGGGTGCATATATGACCAAAATCTATCAACTTTCACTAACTTTCAGATTTTTGTGGGTGCATCTGCACCCAGAGGGCACAATGTAGCTTCGCCCCTGGGTGTCGGGAACCGCCGCTACAGCCCCCATCTGTAACGGCGGATAATGCCACTGGTCGCCGCTACACATAGTCATTTCTAGCGGCGGGTGATGTCACCACCCGCCGCTAATACAGATTTCGAAAAAAAAAACCCTAGCCGCCCCCGGAACCCTAGGCGCCAGCCGCGGCTGCCGCCCGAAACCCTAGCCACCCCTGGAACCCTAGCCGCCAGCCAAAACCCTAGCTGCCGCCACCCAGCCCCGCGGCGGCCGCCTCCGCGACGTAGCCCCGCTGCGGCCACCACCAAGCCTCCACCACGCGTCCCCGCGCAGCCACCACCACGCATCCCCACTGCGACCACCTCCACCACGCAGCCCCGCCGCGGCCGCTTCGCAGCCTCGCCGCGACCGCCACCACGCCGTCCCGCCGCGGCCGCCTCCACGCCAAGCTCGCGTTGCAGCGACCATGGCACCACGGAGGAGCCCCTCGATGGAGTCGTGCGCAACCTCGTCGCACGCGAGCTCCGGCGAGAGGTGCCTCCATGGCAACTGGAGAAGAGGAGAAGGTGGGGGGCGGCGGAGAGGAGAAGGAGAGAATGGGGGAGATTAGGGTTAGGGCTGGAGGTCCTGACTTTAAAAGGACTAGAATGGGCCGGTTTTGGCCTTGCTACATGGGCCGATTTTTGGTAAACCTTACCGGTCGCACAGGTCAATAACGTGCAGACCCAGAACATAGGTGGGCCCACAGGTCAGTGACGGTGTGTTGGTTTGGCGGTGTCCATGATGGGTAGAATTTATAGCGGCGGGTCGAACGTCGCCTGCCACTACAAATCGGCACCGCTAGAGATCCACCGGCATTAAGTCCGGCAAATGGTGCGCCACCGCCGCGCGTGCATCCGGCGCGAGCACAACCATGGGCGCCATGGCCGCCGGAGCCAGAGCCGGAGGTGGAGGTCGAGCCGGACATCGATGAGGAGCCGGAGGAGGAGGTGGAGCCGGAGGTCCACGCGGAGGTGAAGGAGCCCCGTGGGGTCCTTGGCCGCCGGAGGTGCCGGCGTCGTGAAGAATAGCGCCGTGAAAATGGCGCGTCCCCGTGAACAAGCCG
>CM017441.1:41202661-41376471 GCA_007726485.1 Eragrostis curvula | reverse complement strand
CGTACGTGCCCTGGAAGTTGCCGATGAACACCTCCTGGAGGTCAACCCAATCCTGGATTGAGCCCTCCGGGAGATGCTCGAGCCACGTCCTGGCCGAGTCGGCCAAGAAGAGGGGGAGGTTGCGGATGATGAACCGCTCGTCGGTGGCACCGCCGGCTTGGCACGCCAGGCGGTAGTCCTCCAGCCACAACGCGGGATTCGTCTCCCCGTTGTACTTCGTGATATTGCTGGGCGGCCGAAACCGCTGGGGGACGGGAGCCCGCAAGACGGCGCGGCCAAAAGCCCGTGGGCCAGCCGGGACCGGAGCCCGAGGCTTGTCTTCCTCCGGGTCAAATCTCCCGCCACGCCGCGGAGCGTAGACAAAGTCCTCGGTTTCGCACCGTGGACCTCGCCCTTGCTCGCGGCGCCTTGCCCGCAGAATGTCGCGGGCGTCGCGGATCCTGCCGATCCGCTGATGGACCGGCGGCGCGTCCCCAGTCCCACTTTGCTCGGGGGTTTGGTGGACGGAACTTTCGGGTTGTGGCCGTGGCTTGCTTGGCGTGCGGTAGGAAACGCTGGATTCCCACCGCCGTGCAGCGGAGCTTTGCTCGCGCTCGGCCTGCTGCACCGCCGCCAAGTCCAGGAGGTCCTTGAGCTCCCCCTGGATTCTTCGCTGGTCCTCGTCGGACGGTTGTGGGAGCGCGCGCAAAAGTGTTGCAGCCGCGGCGACATTTTGGCTGGGCCTGGTGTATCTGGGCACGAGGTTGCCCGCCTCGGCCAGAATCCGCTGCCGGGCTTCGCGCCCATGGGCACGCACGCGTTCGCGCAGGGCCTGGCGCTGCGCCACCTCGTGTTCGAGCCGCTCGCGCTCCTCCTTGAGCCGCCGCGCGGCTTCTGCGAGCTCGTGTTGGCGTTGGAGCAGACGCTCCAGGTCATCGCCCTCCCGGAGGTCGGCGCTCGCCGGAGGGGTTCCTTGCTGCGCCTGTGTCACGAGCAGGGGCGCGGCTTCTGCGGCCGCTCCGGCGTCCGCCGTCGTCGCGACCGCTGCAGGGTCTGGCTGCGCCGCCACGTCGTGAACGTTGCGGCGGCTGCCTCCACCAGCTTCCACCACCATGCACTCGCGCGAAGGATGGTGACTGCCGGCGTCAGAGTCGTAGTCGAGGAGGTCATCCTCGTCGCTGTCGTAGTCGTACTCCGCCATACCCACGAGCTCCGCGCTCGCGGACATGGCGGGGGTGAGGGCCCTTTGTGGGGGCGCCGGCGGTTCGACGCGCGAAAGCCCCCCATCCCGGACCACGATGAACTCCAGGCTCCCGAAGTACACGAGAGCGCCCGGAGACCAATCGATGTCGTGGCTCGCCATCAACTGAAGACGTCAAACGCGCGGAGGTCCCCTACCTGGCGCGCCAACTGTCGGTGTTAAGAAACCGGCCGACAAGTAAATTTGTAACTACGGCGCCTGACAATCTTCTGTGATGGCGAGGGTTTTGCGAGAGAGGCGAGATGTATACTGGTTCAGGCAATCGATGCCCTACGTCCAGTTCGTGGGTGGTTCGTGTTTCGACTTGCAGAGGGGAGCTACAAGTGTTGACGAGGGAGGAGAAAGACTCCAAGCCTCTTCGTGTGTATCTCTCGATGGATTCGTCTTTCTATCCGGGGATCCGATCCCTTTGCCTCATGCACCCAGCTCTCCTTTTATAGTCAAGGAGTGAGCCGGTTTACAAATGGGAACGGGGCTTTCGAGTTGTGGGCTAGCGCGGCTACACGCCGCACTAGTCTGAACCCTAGCTGCCACTGTGGCCCTAGTCAGGCGGCGTCCTGTCAGCCCGGTCGCCGGGCAGGTGGTCGAGATGTCAACCCAGACTGTCGCGGCCGTCTTGTCGCCGGTCCGGTCTTCGTCCCTGTTCAGGGTGATGATGATGTCGTAGCCATCCCGCTGCTGTACTCGAGGTGTCAGGCGGCGCCGCGAGATGGGACGGGTGCCACTGTGCGGGTCACATCGCGTGCCTGCAAGTATATGAGTTGATGGGTAGAGTTAAGGCTCCCCAGCTACTCGTCGTAAATGCCCGTCCTCCTTGTCAGAGGAAAATCTTCTCGACGAAGTCTCCCAACTCGGGGTCGGGCGAAGCGCGGCTTGTGGGCCCGCCCGACTGGGGGTCGGGCGAGGCGGAAGTTGTGGGCCCGCCCGACTGGGGGTCGGGCGAGGCGGAGTCTGTGGACCCCACCCGACTCGGGGTCGGGCGGGGCGGAAGTCGTGGGCCCGCCCGACTGGGGGTCGGGCGAGGCGGAACTCGTGGGCCCGCCCGACTGGGGGTCGGGCGAGGCGGAACTTGTATGTGTCCTCGGGGTCGGCCGTAGGCCCCTCGAGCGCTCTGTTGTCATGCACCTGTTCCTGTGGGCCCTACACAATTTAAGCTGAGACGGTTAGCGGGATTAAGTATCCTAGATCAGGATACCCTGATTTGGGTATCCGTCAAGGAGTCATCTGACGAGCAGCTAACTCAATCCGTTGACCAGTTGGAAGAACTACGCGAAGACGCATCCCGGATATCCATAGTATACCTTCAGAAGCTGAGACGCTATCATCAGCGCCGAGTCCGAGATCGCGCCTTTTCAGTAGGCGACCTCGTTCTCAAGAAGATCCAGTCTACTGAAGGCCGACACAAGCTATCACCAGTTTGGGAAGGACCTTTCGTCGTACACGAAGTCACTCGGCCCGGATCGTACAAACTGCGCCGAGAGAACGGACATCTTCTTCCACATACACACAACATTGATCAGCTACGTCGCTTCTTTATTTAGTGCCTTTTTGCGACTCATACTTGTATATAGCCTTATTTTTGCCTCACATGAATAAAATGAAATCCTTTTTTGTTTACTTCATCTTTGACTCTGTGGTGACTAATTACCTTAGTCACAACAGAGCCAGGGGGCTAATCAATACATGAGTATATGTCTCGGATCTCTTCTGAATGACTAAGTAAGCCTTGCCCATCCTGATTGTGAAGCTCCAACGGAGAGTGCATAAACATAAGGAGGCAACTGGTCTCTGAAAACAGTCTACAGAGAACTCTGACTGACAAACGCTCATCTCATACCACATATATATTGTCACAACTGCTCTGATTGTGAAACTCTCACGCTAACTCCTACGCATATGCTGACCCACGGTCTCATATTGCTGGAACGGTTAAGAGTGCATAAACATAAGACAGTTAACGACAAAAGCAAGTCGTTAAACACTTGGTCACCACAAAGGCATAGTGACATCAAAATACTCAGTATTCAATCTTGCATATGACTACTTCATTGTTTTATTTACAGGAATCCCTAACAACCCTAACTATGGTGACAAAGGAACATCCTTCACCAACTCCTCCGCACAACTACCAGCCTCCATTGACAGTTGAGTTACTTGTTCAATGGTTGTGCCCTTGGCATAGCCCTCCTTGCAAGATGCCAAGTCAACCTTGGGGTACAGTGACTTGACCACTCCTAAAGTGTGACGAGCAGCATACTCGACGACAGACTTGCAATGAGCTCTCAGTGCTTCAGGAGCTTGCGCCAGCGTTGCATGCAGAGGACCCTCGGGCATTTCTTCAGGCACTGACCAGACAAACTGGCAGACAGCTCTGGCACTTTGAACGAGAGACGTGTTCTCCCCTCTCAAAGTCACCAGTTCACCTGCAAAACCCAAGTCATTCAGCAAAAAATACAAGAGACTGGTCAAAGACCCTTATTCACAATCTTTACCTCGAATCTCTTCTTTCTCAGTAAGAATGAGGTCAGAGTCGGTCCTCAAGTTGTCCAGTTCAACCTTGAGGGCGTCCTTTTCTCGGATAGCTGCCGATAATGCCTTAGCCTTGTTTTCAGCCTCAAGATTCGCCTTGGCCACGCTTTCTCTCAGCAAAGGAGCATTCCTCCTCAACAGCTCGAGCTCGTCCAAGTCATCCTTAGTCAGTTTGGGTTGAGCTACAAAACAAAATAAGTCAGGTGAGTCCACACACTCAGAAAACCTGACAAGCAATGGATCCAAGGCATCTCCTGCGAGGGCGAGTTCAAACTCGGCTTTCTCCTTGTGAGCAGCTGACAACTCAGCCTTCAGTCTAGCCAATTCTTCCTGCTGCTCTTGGATCTTCAGGTTTTTGGCAGTCAGGTCTCCATGGAGCGAGTCCGCCGCAGACTTCAAGACTTTGAAGAACTTGGTCTTTTCTCGGCTCTTAACAATAATTTTTTGTAAAAATCACACATGATAAGCATTGACTCCTTTTTGGTACAAAAAGAAAGGCAAGTCAAGAGCTTCACCTGCTGAGTGTCGATCAAGTCAATCAGCTGGTTCTCCGACAGGTCAAACTCCTTTTAGTCCTCTTCCTTGTTGATGACCACTTTCTCTCCAGCAAATTCGAAAGAAAGACTTCCAGATTTCTTCTGTCTCTCCCAAAATTCGAACAAGGCTGGGTTAAATTCAATAGTAAGAGGAGGAAGATCTTCAACCTCAATGCCAGGCCCAGAAGAGCTGGCGCCGCCCAAGCTTTGAGACCGGTTGACCGACGGGCCTTCTTGGCTCATCATCTGAGTTTCCACCGCAGGTGATGGAGCAGGGTGGATCACCAGAGCATGAGACTCAACGACTTGTTGAATGGTCTCCTCCTGACTCTCTTGGCCATCACCACCAGGGGCAAGCGTCGGCTCCGTGGCTGCAGCCTTCTCCACACTTGTCTCGACATTGATATTTCCTCCCGCAGGAACAGTTTTCTCAGCTGTCATCACTGGCTCCTCTTCTGTAGGAAGGCTGTCAGGTGAAAAAGATCAAGTTGAGCTCAGTCAGCCAAAACAATTAGCAGAAAAAAGAATAAGCTAAAGGTTGTCACAAAGGGCTTACCTGTCAGAAATCCTCAGCCTCTTCAATGGCTTTATCCTCTTCTTACTGGGGGCTGGAGTCTAGCGCACAGCCGAGTCAAGAGCCGAGACAGTTTCCTTGGTAATCATCTCATCAGGATCTTCATCCCTGGTGTCGTCCCCTCCCTTAGCAAGGACATCGATGGCTGCCAACTCTTTATCCAGAGTGGCAACAGCCGCATTAACAACCTTTTGCCCAGCATTGGCATCAGCATCTTCCGCATGTCTCTCAATCATGCTGGCATCTAAAGCTCGGGAGCTGTCCTCCCCCTCAACCGCATCCTTAGTCTGTGGGAACTATAATGGAATTATTAAGCGAAACAGAAAAGCAAGGTGACCTCTATTATAAGGAGGTATTACCTGTTTAAAAATTCGAGCAGCTAAGGAAGGATGTCGGACCTGAGCCTTGGTTTTCTTAGCCTTCCTGGCTCCTGAGTCAGCTGGTTTCTCGGACAAAGGCTCGGCGTCACCCATGTCCCCATACCTCTCTTCATCAGAACTGGAGATGACTATGGAGGGGTTCCGTTTGCGCTTTGGAGCTACAGCGCGGTCAAGCAACTCTTGGCTATTAGTAGCGAGGCCTGCAGCATGCTCAAGACCTAATCGACGAGCACCACGATCCTGATTAGCTTTACTACGCCTTTCGCGTTGAGAAAGTGACTCACCAGCAGGTCCAAGCTGAGCAGCAGCAGGGGCATCCTCATGATTCGAAGATTGATCTCCGTCTTCACTACTGGTGGCCAGGGGATCATCTTCTTCCTCTCCACCTTCATGAGCACCATCATCTCCATCACCATCATCATCAGAATCTTCGAACAAGGCCTTGAGCTCCTCGTCAGTGATATCGTCTTCATCGTCGGCCAACTCAATGTTCTGCTCCCTGATTTGCAGAGGCCTTAGGTTGCCGTCAGTAATCACTGGAGGATCAGGCACGGGGCTTCTGAACCTGTCACGGTCCTACAAGGGAAATAACTCGGAATGGTCAAGATTTCTCCAGAAGAATAATTCAGAAATATGCTGCAAACAAGTAATCAAGTAAAAAGATGCTTACTGCAGGACGAGGCTCATTACGCCAATAGCCAAACCACTGAAAATCATCACCGGTCGACTTCAGCAGGGTAACAATGTCCTTTGAGACAAAGAAGTCATTCTTGGGACAAATGACTCGGCGTTTAATTTCACGATATCCCCCTGGGATAGGTTCTTGGTTAGGATCCCTCGGACCTCTCCACAACCAAGCTGAGAAATACCTGGCCTTCAAAGGCTGGAACTTTCTCAGGCAGAAATTCAGTGCAATGGCTGGACCGAGAACTCCTTTACTCGGCTCCTTCACAGCGGCAATCAGGTCATGCAGCTCTTTCAGTTCTGCAGCCATTGAAGGGCCTGGCTTGCTTTTCCAGATATCCTCATACACAGGATACTTGTTTTCAAATTTCGGCAGAGCAGGAAGAACGTTGGCGCAGTAAAACCATTCTGAGTGCCACCCTTTGTTGGAGGTGGATAATTGGCAGTCGAAGTACTTGTTCTTCCTCCGAAGCTGAATACCAGCACCCCCCATCAATTGTGGCTTCTCAGCTGAGGGATGTGGCTTCAAAAAGAACAAATCCCGGAACAGATCGAAGTGGGGATCAATCCCCAAGAAACACTCACAGAGGGTGATAAACATTGACAAGTGCAAAATCCCATTCGGGTTCAGATCGGTCAGCTGGATCTTGTAGAAATGCAGCAGTGATCTGAGAAATTGATGGGTTGGCAATCCAAATCCGCGGCGGAAGAAAGATTCAAAGACAACGATTTCACCTGGTCCTGGAGATGGGAACCTTTCCCCTTCCGCTGATCGCCAGCCAATGACCTCCTTGGGGGGCAACCAACCCATCTTCACCAAGTACTCCAATCTTTTCTCAGAGGAGATCGATGTAGGCCACGGATTGTCATTCCCCCCTTCAGCAGCATCTGGAACAACAATGAGGGGACTCGCGTTTGTGGATCCACCTTCGGTGCCTCCTGCAGCGGCCAGTCCCCGAGAAGAACTTGCACTCGCCGAAGCATTGAATGACTGTGCCTCGACAGCCACCACCTCCTCCATCTCTCTCTGATCTCCCTTTCCGGCCATTGCGTAGCAAGGATTGATTCGGGGGGATTTAGGAATTTGATGAACAGCGCAAGGTGCGATGGCGAGAGGAAGAGCTGCAGTTGCGGCAAGATCTGGTCTTATAAACGGATGGATCAAATCAGATGGCCCAGAATGCCCGGTTTCACCTCTGCGGCCCAGATTTTGCTAACCGTTTAGCTTCCCCAGTACGCTAGGGCTGCTAACGGGCGGGAAATTTGGTGCCCTAAAAATTACTCAGCCAAATTACTCGGCAAACAGGCAGGAACAACTTTGCTTCTCTAAAAAGAAGATCACTCGGATTCTGCATTTTTCAGTTGACTTAAAACATGACTCAGTTCACACTAGAAATTGAGTCTCTTTATTTCACTGAAAACAAAATGCAACACAATGCAGACAAGACGCTTCACCAAAAGGTGACGAAGCAGACGAACATTACAAGATAAGAACAATATGCATTACAAGAGACTCAGGCGAGCATCATTGCTCTAGCCTATTACAAGGAACCTACATCTACCCACCACGGCGGCTGCGGGTCCTATGAGCAACACAGGATGGTTTGGTGAGGAGATCGTTACGCCGTGGCAGGTACCTCCTGCGTGGTTCACCTTCGTCCTCTTCCCCGGACGAGATGGCGATGAACTCCGGCAGTGCCGGGGCCTCCGGTGGAGGAGGAATCATCGCGAGAGGAGGCTCGTTGAGCACTTCGATCATCTCCAAGGGCACAGGAACAGGCGCTGGAACTACATGTGGTGCTGGGGCTGGGGCTGCTGGAGGTGCTGGAGGTGGCGGCATGCCGCCCGGAGCTGATGGCGCTGCAGCAGATGAAACCCTACGCCTGGAATTCCTACGGCCAGTCATGATCTGGTGCTGGGAGAATGAAGAAACCGGCAACGTCAACACTTGGTTTTAAAGGCCAAGATGAAGAATCTGAAAGGACGAAAATGATTTGACGTTTCTGCTTCAGAATCTGAAAAGCGCCTGTCCAGATTCCTGCATCAACGACAAAACTCATCACAGTAAACTTGTGACTCGGTGGATAAGGATGGATGACTCGGATAAAATCTAAATGTGCATTATTGGAGTATACACTTAATCTCTCAGATTATTTGTATGACCCTCAGTTATTTTTCAGTCTAACTGTACAGATTTCAGTCTGTGTGTCTCTAGTTCTTTTTGAGTCTGCACATAATCATTCTGATTATCCACAGACTCGGGAGCTAGTCCACGTGGACTCACTTGCGTGAGTTCCACTAAAATTCAAACATGTACTATCAGTAATCTTAATGCTTTTAGTTCTTTTTGAGTCTGCACATAATCATTCTGATTATCCACAGACTCGGGGGCTAGTCCACGTGGACTCACTTGCGTGAGTTCCACTAATTTTATTCAGTTGTATCATCAGTCATTACTCGGATTTATGTCTCTTTTGAGTCTGCACATAATCATATTGATTATCTACAGACTCGGGGGCTAGTCCACGTGGACTCATTTGCGTGAGTTTCACCATTTCCTCGGCAGACTTGCCAGGCACACGGGTTGTCTTATATCCTTGACAATTTAAGTCGGATAATACCTAGAATTTATCATCTTTTGTATCTCAATTGTTTTCGTTGAGAGACAGCTTGGGGGCTACGGGTTGTAATCATCCCTGGCTGATTAGCTGGATGGATCTAGACACCAGCTCGGAATGAGAAGTTCTTGGCTGAGACTCATTGTGACTTCCTGTTCTAATTGCCTTGTGCGCAGGAAAACATGAGTTCCTCATATAATGGATGCTACTCTTCAACACATCAGTATAATGCACTGATCGTACATTCATTCACTCGGATCAAGATCTTATTTCTTGGTTCAGCTCGCTTTGAGTTACTATACAATTCTACGAATTACACAGTAACTCGGGGGCTACATCAGTATGATGCACTGATCGTGCATTCATAATTTTTAAATCTGTAGGCATGCTTTCAGCCTAGGCCAACTCAGTCAGTTGGATACTATCTACATAGTATACTTTCAGCCCTAGCCGACAGACTCGGATGCTGACTTTATTTTCAACCTCGGATCAGGATCGTATTTCCTGGTTCAGGCTCACTTTGAGTTACTATACAATTCTACGAATTACACAGTAACTCGGGGGCTACATCAGTATGATGCACTGGTCGTGCATTCATAATTCTCAAAGTTGTAAGCATGCTTTTCAGCATAGGCCAACTCAGTCAGTTGGATACTATTTACATAGTATGCTATCAGCCCTAGCCGACAGACTCGGATGCTGACATTATTCAAATATCCTCTATGGACATAGTTGGCTCTGAGAGCTGAGTGTTGTGTGTCTTGGGAAATGAAAAGTCAACTCTACTTCTAGCATTGTCACGAGTTTCTTGCCCAATAATTGCATCAAGACCGAGAAAGAGGGGCGCAAATCGTCTAGCTAGCTATCCTTGCCATTCTCTTATCTAGTAGTCATTTATCATAAAACCCGTAACCAGGCCCGGCCCTGAGGCAGTGCGAGCGGTGCGACCGCACCGGGCCTCCCAAATCCAGGGGGCCTCTACGGAGATGCAGCGACGTAACCTATGTTATGTTGCCAGCTCTGCTGCGTTGTCATCCTTGTTCAGAGAGGCGTTAGGCGCTAGGCGGGCGGTGAACCACCGCCTAGCGCCTAAGCGAGCCTAGGCGCGCCTAGGCGTTTCTCTAGGCGTTACAAATTTACTAATTTCAAACTAAAAATAAAGCTAAAATTGAAAAATAAAGAATGAATCATGAGATGGACTGCCATGTAATGACTCATTCAACCTTTTTGCTGACCCATCAGCCCTCCTATGAAGGTTCTTCTGACATTATCCTCTCGTGTGATTTTCTTTTCTTGACCGCGTCCTCTTCTGACCATGTCAGGAGCGGCGGCGGCGGCGGCAGAGAAGAGGTGGCAATGACCGATAAAGAAAGGGCGATGACGCTCGACAGTTAGATCTTCCTCTCGTGACTCTATTTTTGCTCTCCCAGCGGTCTCCACTCTTACTGTGCTTCCGGATTTTGCTGCTGACTGCCTAGGCGCCGCTGACAGGACGGGTCTAGCACAAAGAGACAGGACGGGAAGGATTGGGAGACAGCGGTGAAAGATGTGGTGGTCACCTGCCGCCGATTTGTCGTCGATTCGCGCCAGCCGAGCTTGCCACGCCGCTGCGTTCCTGCTGCGCCGCCGATTCGCGGTCGATTCACGTGTGTCGCGCCGCCAATTCACGTCAATTCGCGCCTGCCGCGCCGCCGCGTGCCGGCGATTCGTCGTTGATTCACGTCCGCCGCGTCCGCGTGCCTCGACTGCTCCGCCGCTCGTGTAGTCTGTGGATAAGGTTGGGTCGTGAGTTGTTTATTTTTTTATTTTTTTTATTTGAGCCAACGCGAATTGTCACTTACGTTTTTTTTAGGAACAATTGTCAATTACGTGAAGGAAAGGAACCAGCGTGGGAGCCGTGAAGAGCCTTTGCATCATTGCTGGGCTAAACCTGGTGTCGGCCTGTTGGACTGGGCTTATTTAGTATTGGGCTGGCTAGAATTTAGATATATATTATCATTTCGGGTACCCGACGGGCAACCCATGAGTGGGTATAAATCCCCGCTCCGTACCCGACTCGTATCGGGTCAGGCACGGGCGCCACCCATGGGTGAAAAATGAGCCCCATGTCCGTCCCCATCGGGTCGGGTACCCGGTACACGGCCCCAAATTGCCATCCCTAGGTGTCAGGAACTGGTCGAAGAAGAAAGAACAAAGGCGAACCATTTTGTTAGGCCATTGGGCTGCTGTTGTATCATTTCGATATTTTTTTCCCGTGCCCGTGGAGGTGGCCACTGGCCCACTGGCCCATCACGCTGAAGGAGTGTGGCATTGTTTCTTTTTCGGACACGTGTAGTTTGGGGCCTTTGGGCCATGACCCAGTTGTTTCTTTTTCAATACAGTTTTCATTGTTTATTGAGTGAATTGCATAAAACACTAGGTTTTGGGACCATACTCTCACCTTACACTAGGTTTAAGAATTTTTTGCATGAAACACTAGGTTTTAACTTGTTGTTTCTCAGTTCTCACTTTGCACCACCTTTTGCCCTTCCTTATCCTTAGACCCACACGTCATAGTCACATACAATTTGGATGAGCCATTTAAATAATAATCTGATAATACCTTCAATTTTATTTAATTTCATTATTTAGTTTTAAATTATAGAAACAAAGCAAAAGCACTTCACGTCTTCACCTGTTGAATTTCAAAAATATCTTTCTCCTTTTGAAACAAGATGAGAATGTTTGTGCTGAAGCTTATTGCTCTCTATAAACCAAAAGCAAAATAATGAAAACTAAAAAAAAGGTGAAATTCGATTTAATTGATTACGGCACATAACGATGGTACTTGCTTACATGGCAGATACAAAAAAAATTAACTGATCATTTTTAGAAGAGATTATGACAATCGGATCATGTAAAACATTATTGTGTTAGCATTACTAGACTGCTATTTAATTAAACAAATACCAAAAGTAACCATTACAATTTGTGAGTATGACTTGTGAGTTTTGGGCTAAGAAATGGTAAAAGGTGGTGCAAAGTGAGAAAGAACAAGCTAAAACCTAGTGTTTCATGCAAAGAATTCTTAAACCTAGTGTAAGGTGAGAGTATGGTCCCAAAACATAGTGTTTTGTGCAATTCACTCTTGTTTATTTTTCATCTCATATTACAGGCAGCTGGCTCACGAACAAATATCAGGATGGATAAAAAAATAAAGGGCAAGGCCAAACTTAGGTTCATACGGCATGCATATAGACTACGTGAATTTTGTATCATTGTCTCTGAAATGGGTTATAAACTTCGGTTTTTGTTAATAGTTGGATGAGGTAGAAATGACTTAAAAAAGAATCACAAATCATTTTTAAAGTAATACAAATACTTATGTGTCTAATTTTTTGACAACATAAAATATTTTTTTAGTAAAAATTGCATATAATAAAAAGAGGGCCACCAAACACGATCTAGCAGTCATTTATCATAAAACCCGTAACGCCATTTATGAGTGTATTTTTCGACTGAGATTTTCTGAAAGAGCAAAGCAAGCAAGCCGTTTACTTTCTCCAGAGCATAAAGTAGGGACGGGGACGATGGGTCGTGTACCATCTTTTGGTGAAATGATATGTAAGAAGGTTGACTGATGGCTGGAATTCTATTCCATGCCTGTATTAAGCAGCAATTGTACGTGCTGCAATTATCAATGATTATAATTCTATTCCATGAGCTGTTAACGCTGTAATTTCAAGATAACATATTGAACCGATAGTTTGTCCAACCGAGGGTAGTACATGTAACAATCCTGTTGTCTTGAAACCTTTTACACAATGTGGTCTGTTGAATATAACTAGGCTGACACAGCTAGAAACTTTTACAGAAGGAAGCGCGCAGTTACTTTGGCCCTGTTCGTTTCTTTTAGCGCTAAATTTTAGAGGCCTCTAAATAAAGAGAATCTAGTACTAAATAAAGTCTAATGACAAAACCTTTTTACAGATGAGTACATCTTTACGAGACGAATCTAACGAGCCTAAGTAAGCTATGTTTTGCTACAGTCATGCTACAGTACCCATCGTCTAACCACGGATTGCTTACCCTCATTAGATTCGTCTCGCGAATTAGACCAGGGGTTCTGCAGTTAGTTTTATAATTAAACTTTATTTAATACTCTTAAATAATAAGATTCTTTTTTTTAGACTCCTCTAAATTTTAGACCCTTGTGAAACGAACACCCTATTTGTTTTGGACTTAGGGAAAAAGAGTCCCATAAATAAATGGAGAAGCAGCACTACAAATGGAGGCCCTACCCTTCCGTGACGAGCACCCCCATCTCTAAGAGCATCTCCAAGAGAATCTCATAAAATTAGCCCTATAAATTTATTTTTAGGAGCAATCAAAAATTATGAGGGGCAATTTTTCCTCTCTCTCCTCCAACAGTCCCCCTCTAAAAATGGGTCAAAACAAATTTGATTGGGCCACATCAGCATTTGGAGCTAAAAAAATATTAATTGTAGTAGAAAAGAAAGAATAGGAGCCCCAATTCTTCTCCTGTTTGTAGCTACAAATGAGGAGAGTTTGGGGCTATTCGAAAGTTGGGAGTTGTTTTAGGGTCCTGTTAAAGATAGTTTTTTACTTAAAATCTTAATAATTAAATTTAAAAAAAGTTTATGAGGCTTTGTTGGAGATGCTCTAATATTTCCAACGCCGTCGCCAGGGCCTCAAAATGAAGCAGCACTACAAAATTAACAAATTCTGTCGAACTCTCTCGGTCCAATTTCTCTCTCGTCTCCGTTCGTCTCGAGAGCTCTCCCATCCTCCGGCCGTCGCCACCCCCGGCTCCGGCCAGTTGCCCTTCTGTCCCTGTACGCACGCATCCTCTGCCTCATTGCTGCCCACCTCCTCTCCTAGCATGGTCCATCCACCACTGGTTGAGAACAGCAGATGAGCAGAGAAGCGGCGCGTGGTTGAATTTCCGTCCATGAGGAGAGGACCGGCTTCCTCGGTGCGGGCAGAGAGGCTGATGATTGCCGGGCTCCACAAGACTGAATCTCTTACTATCAGATCGATGGCTACTATGGGGAGGAGGATGAAGCGGCGGCGCCCCGGCGGCCTGCGTTGGAGGTGTGCGGACCTCACAGCGGCGGCCTGCAGTGGAGATGTGCGGACCTTGCCTGGCCCTGGCGTGGTATACGGGGCAGGAGTCTCGCCTTCATCCGTCGCTGCCGCAGTGGCCGTGGCATAAGAGTTCGTGCCAGCTTTGGGAGCGCCACCTCCACTCCTCTATGGTAGAGCAATCGATTAGATAACCTCAAGGCAAGAGTATGATTAATTATCATGATGTATGAATTGTGACGGTAAGTAGTAGCCTGTACTCTCTCCGTTCAGAAATATAGTGTCTATTAAGTTTTGTCCTAAGTCAAAATTTTCAAATTTTGACCATCAATTACAGAAAGATCATAAATATTTACAACACATAAATAATGTTACTAGATTCATCATGAAATGAATTATCATAATATGTAACTTTTTAGTTTCAAACAATATATATTTTTATATATTGTTGGTCAAAGTTCAAAAAATTTGACTTACGACGAAACTCGATGGACATTATATTTCTGGACGGAGGGAGTACTATCTTAATTTTTTTCAGTATTACCGAGAGATGAGATAGCTATGTGTCTGAAATAGCATCCCCCCCTCCTTATCGATCTGTTACAGTAATGTGTTTTGCTACTACTAAATCATTGTGGCCCATGAGGCGAGAAAATATGTACTGAGATGTTGACTCGTTTCCCATGTTGTTATAAATAGCAAGAGGCGCATGAGGAAATAATATTATTGCAATCCATATTATTGTCTGGAATTTCCAGTTTTCATGTTAAAACAGTGCCAAAGCAATGAGTACGACTGAGGGGTAAAATTAGCTCGGTGTCTGAAATAGCATTCCTCACTCATCTACTGGACAGCAGGCCCAAGCTTCAACGTGTTCCTCATTTGCCACCAAGCATATTCCTAACTGATGAACCAATTAAGAAAACTGCAGAACAAGTTAATGTGTTAGGAAATATCTGATCATTGTGAAACTAGATATAAGAAATCTCTATTGATGTTGACTCATGTTAAAATCTACTGAATTCAAATAATATAGAATTATTAGGTAACACTACAACAAGCCGACAATCTAAATTTGGTTCATAATGTGACCATAATCATTTATTGATGAAGCTTTATGTGATATGACTGTTATGGTTTCAAGTGGTTCATTCCAGACCTCAGTGTTGGAGTACAGTGGGCTGAATTCCATATCGTTCAGTCTAACTAGCTGGTACCCCGCGCGTTGCCGCGGGCGTAAAATCAAAACGTTTCATTGAAAACTGATTACAATTTGCTTTCTGAGCATGAGCTACAGATGGAACAACATATTTGAGAGAGAGAGAGAGAGAGAGAGAGAGAGAGAGAGAGAGAGAGAGAGTACAACTGAAGCAGGCAAGAAACAAAATAAAGTGAACATAATTTGATGATGTAGGAAGGTTCTGGTGTACATGTATCAGGATAGTATATGCAGCACAGGTATGAAAGACATTAAGACTGACTATCACAAAATACATAATTAATATAGTACATATGTGAGAATGGGCTGCCACCAGAAGCAAATTGGCAAATGCTTCAGATCCTGGGTGTAACATCAAAAGCTTGAGGCCTTAGGTGTGTCAAAAGAAACAAAATAACATACGTCCGGACTGCTTGTTGCCTATCTGGGAAAAAAAAATAGTCACAAATGCATTTGTCAGCAAGTTTAGATCATATGTGTGTGGGTAGTAAAAGAAGAACAGACCATGTTTATACCCGCACACTAAATTTCTACTTTATTTTACTCTGGTGGATTCATATATCGACCAATTATAATACACATGTTTTTGAAGTATATTAATTAAACATTCTCTCTTGAGGGTAATCAAGCCTCGCAAGCTTGGAAACACATGCGTCTGCTTTCAGTTAGACAAATTGATGTAGGTCAATAAAAAATGAAACAATGTTATCCTAATCCATGAAGATAAGTAACCATTCTCTGGAGGTAATCAAGCCCTGGAAGCATGGAAACACACGGATCTGCTTCCACAATCCTGAAATCAATCTACATCATCTAAGCCTCTGTAGGCTAAATGTATCTATATTTTTCTCCTCTAGGCGACACATTTCTGTGTCGATTTTTACTGATAAAATAACAGTGTGTTAAATTACATGAAAGATTAAATATATTCATATATCTCTAGTATATACCAATTGACCGACCACAAGAGTACTAAACAGTACTGCAGTGCAGAAGCATTCAGTTTTAGAAGGGGGGAAAAAATAACTACTGGTAGTGCTTTAATACACTCTGTTATCAGCATACGACGCTAACTGAATTACTATGCATATGACACATCTATAGATCAATATAGAAAAGCATTTAAAATTTAGTTTGTGTGTCATGACTGAAGTTGCAGAGAAACAGATGCATGTGTGACATTTAATTAGTATACCGGTGATTCAGAAACACCTGACATTCCTAAGTCAGTGGATAAAGCCATCAGATAGCCAGATCAGTATGTTTGTGAGCCATAAATTACAATGAAACCAAGTTAACAGGAGTATTTTTTTTTCTGGTAACACTTGAATACAGAAACAATGGCAGCGGTGTAACAGGATATAAAGGACTTACCATTTGTAAGAAAAAGAAAGCACCTGCAGGAGTAATATTGTGGCACGACATGTGGTTTCAGAATGCAGGTAAAACAATTTCGAAATCTGAAAGACAGCATATGGAAGATAGTCAAACGGAAATGCACCACATGTGATATGCAATGCAATAAGTAAACTAAAGCATTCAATATGTTTAGCTGAAGATGCAAATATAGTTTGTTGTTGAAATGGTGCCACTATGACTTGATATAAATGGTGTCATGTAATTAATAAATATTCATATACAGCTGTACTCTATTTGAATAAATAAAGTTTATATGAGAAATACCTCAGACCCTAATGACACTGATTTGATATATCATCAAAGATTTCAGTATACACGACATTGTGTGTTCTGTTCTCATACCCAGCTGGGCTGTTTTCAATGAGAACCCGTAGACCTTTTGGTGACGTGACACGTGAGAGAGCAACATAGAGTTGGCCATGGGAGAACACGTTGCTCGGTAAGTAGACACCAACTTTACTCAGTGTTTGTCCTTGGCTTTTATTAATGGTCATACCATAAGAAACACGAACTGGGAATTGTCGGCGCTTTATCTTGAAGGGCCACTTGGGATCAGTTGAAACACATACTATTCGAGGAATGTAGACTATTGATCCTTTGGCTTTTCCAGTGATGATTTGTGCTTCTATTATTCGATGAGTGAGTTGTGTCACTATGAGCCTGGTTCCATTACATAAGCCCTTTGATGGATTAAGATTTCTAAGAAGCATTATTGGCACACCAATCTTTAGCTGCAAGCGATGGTCTGGAAGGCCACTCATCTGTATTGTGTTGAGAAATTCTGTAGGGTACAAAGACTGTACAGTACAATAGTTGGCTGTGGTGTCATCAATACTGTCACAACTATAGTATGACATTTCATCAGTTGCGATGTCACTGATAATCTGCGCATTTATGGCAGCAGCTACTTCATTTGTTGGGGCTAGAATTGCTCTCTCACATAAATAGGTAGGCAGCTCAGAGGCAGCCGGGGCTGTTCCGTACACAAAGGAAATTAGACCTGCAAGATTCCTCTGTTGTATCGGTAGTAGGAGATACTCTGGAATCTGGATCGAAGTGGTATCACCATGATCGTCGCATCTGTTGCCAGGGACTGTGCCATCACCAACAGAGAGCAGCCATTCAGAAAATTGTTCTAGTTCAGATTTGTCCTGAGGAGAGAGGGATGAACATCTAAGCCTCATGTTTTCACTTAACTGAAGGACGATACAATTGGGCCACAAATAAGAGCGAGTAATTGACGCATCGAGAATCTGTTGCTTCTTTGCATTTGGGATGACGGGAAGAGTTTGCCTAAAATCTCCACCTAGGACAACTGTTATGCCACCAAACTGTTTGTGTGTTGATTCAGCATAAGTCGATGACATGATATCTCGAAGTGTGCGATCAAGAGCTTCAAAGCAGTGTTTATGATTAACAGGTGCCTCGTCCCATATAATCAATGATGTTTGTTGTATCAGTTCAGACAGTTGGGTATTCTTTTTTATTGCACATACAGAGTGTTCATGGATGTCTAGAGGAATCCTGAAACGCGAGTGGGGTGTGCGACCGCCTGGAAGCAACAACGATGCTATGCCCGATGATGCAACAGCCAAGGCAATTTTTCCTTGACTTCTAATGCTATTGAGCAGAGCATTCCAAAGAAATGTCTTGCCAGTTCCACCATATCCGTAGACAAAGAAAGTCTTGCCACAATTATTCAAAACTGAGTGCTCTATAGCATCATAAATATTCCTTTGATTTGAATTCAATTGGCCTATCTGATCAATTGCAGGTGCATCAGAGGCATAGGAAAGCTCATCCATTATTAGGCTATTTTCAAGAATTAATGAAGCTTGATGGTTTGGTTGTGGCAAGTGGAAATGACCTAAGGTATAGCCAGCATCTTTGAGTAACTTGTCTAATTCAATGAGAACATAGGATCTGACCTGGTTTTCAAGTAGTGGCTGTGCTATTCCAGGAGAGTGATGTCTAGCACGATAACTGATGTCATCTCCCATCATTTGTACGCATTCATCAAATAACTTCAATGGACTTGTAACTTGGCAGAAGAGAAGCAAGATGACAAATAATTGTCGGAGCTGGTGCGGAAACGCCCAATGCGCTGCATCAGACATTGCATGAGACCACTCACGGTCATCACCAAGAAGGCCCAAAGCTTCACATGCAGCCTGAAATGTTGGATACCGGTGGCCAGCAACAGTCCTTAAATCGGAGTAGCATCGTGCTCCCTTTACAATATGGAGCAGCATACGTAGATAGAAAACCTCCCCTTCATTAGGCCCAACATTAGTTATGCGCCCAATCTTTGGACGATTGTTACGACGCTCATCCCAATACTTATCATTAGCATGCCATGTCCAATGTTCAGGAAATTCCAGATATGTATATTGTCTGTCTTTCTGTTTTGATTTATTTATCTCAAACCAAGCAGTTAACTTGGTTACTGTATTCCGTGGATTCTGAACTACCTCATCAAGATTATCGTCTTCAGCATATAAAACACCATTCTCAAGAGGAAGGTGCACGTGCAGACGCTCCACCGATGGATCAGTATGGTGGATATCAAACTGAAGAAGTCGCCAAGCTGCATCATTGGGCACCACACATCTGCAGTCCAAATACCTTTTTATTTCATTCACTCCACCAGCAGTATCATTCGCTTTGTTTTGGATGCCAACCTGGGCACAGTCAGGCCCTTTGGTAGTGTATTTGAAGAGGTATTTCTCCATACCATTGCGATTCACACTTTCAACATTTATGTGTGCATCATACTTGACACATAGGTCAACATTGTGGGGAACAACAGACCGGTTGTCAATCTGCACATTCCTCTTTTCCACAGTGATACCGTTATTTGGTCTAGCATATATAACATGACCATTTGACGCCACGGTTGTTGTGCTTGCGAATTCCTTGGGATAGAATTTAGTGCATTTTCCATCAGCCATACACGGAGAAGCTGAATTTATTGCACCACATGGGCCATGAATCATATGTTTTGAGACAGCTTCATAACCAATAGGGTCAAGCAAGGGATCTGGTAGTTGCGCTGATATGTAAGCATCAATTTTCTCAGCAGTCAGAGGACCATCCTTTTCTAGCCATACAATTATGTGTGCATGGGGTAAACCTCGCTTTTGGAACTCAATCGCGTAAACAACTGCACAGAAAGCAACAAATGTAACTGGGTAAGAAATGTCACAGCAAGGTAAGGCATGGTCGGATGGCCAAAAAGAGAATTTAAAGTAAAATATGTAAAAGCTACGTAGGAACATGTGCAATACCTCCCAGTACAGGGCCAAAGAAGGAAATTTTTGTTATATCGTCCATAAGCAGAATAAGCTTCATGTGGAAAACACGATCAACAATCCCGGGCCGATCAGATGGCTGCTGTCCTGGTATGAATGATAAGGCATCCTTAATCTCGGGCCAAGCAGCATTGCATGTAAAAGTTATAAAGAGGTCTGGACATCCAAATCGGCGACAAAGAGCTACACAATCTTGGTAATTTTGGAAATACCAACGTGGGCCTCCAACAAAAGATCCTGGCAAGAAGACTCTCTGACCTACAGCAGAAGCCTCTGTAATACCACTCCGTGCCGCATTGAGTAAAGAGTTATACCGTGCAGTCCTGTATTTGGACTGAAATGAGACCTTCCTGTAATGGCTTAGTCGGCCATCTTCAGCAGCACAATAGCCATCAACTATATATGCCTGAGTGAGCTTCTTTCCCCTCATAGGTGTGTTGAAATCATCAGCTCTATCATGCATTCTATAGGCCATGTACTCTACCAATGTGATATTTTTCCGCTTCATTTTCTCAGATCGGTGACATCGTCGATACTTCAACTCTTCATGGAAGCCATCCTCACCATAAGGAAACAATATTGGGTATTGCATTGCCATAAACTTGCAATGGGTTTCTTTTATTCGCTGAAGATTAGATGCATGATCCTCAACTACCAAGTCTCGTCCATCATCACTGGCACCTAAATCATTAACCACCAAACCAACCACCTCTGAAGCAACAGGGTCACTGTAAACACTACCACGTTGATTTGGAACACTAAATATCTTCACACAGTATCGATCATTAGCTTCATTTGCAAGTCTATCTCGAGCTGTCCGAAAGAGCCGCACAATAGGATTATGAGAATCAAACATGGTCATCAAAGAAGCAACAATAGCTTGATTTGGCTTGAATTTAACATTACGTGACGGCACAGCCATTCTGTTCCTCACTTCATTATCAGTATCAAAGATATATAACTGACAATACTCTGGTTTCCTGCCTTCTGGTGGAACTAATGATCCAATGCGATGGCATAGCTGGCCACTGACCTTGAAAACATATGGCCCTCGACCATCATTAACAGATTCTATGACATTAACACCCATAGATGTCATAGCAAACATAGAGTTGTAAGTTCTGATGCCATCAAAGAAGTGGTTTGACAACTTAGTATCCTGCCCAATCAGAAGACCAAGCAAGGGCTCTGGTGGTGGTTTATATGGCGGCAGAACAATGCTCCCACCTCTGCAGCACTTATTATAGATTGGCATATCTTTACGGCCTCGACTACGGACCCGTTCCTCACTCCAGAACATAGCTCCACAGTAAGGGCACACATGACCAGGGCCTCCCAGATAAATAGGTGAGAAAACAGTGCCTGTAGATTTAAAGTGGGAAGCAATAAAAATATAGTTCAAATCATATGAACAAAGGAAAGAAAATAAAACGTGTAGATTAAGTGTAGTGATATCACCACTGTAAAAAGATCAGATGTATAGACACCGAGATCTGAGTATCGACATATAGAGCACCGAGATTTGAGCATCTTGACTTTTTGAGTCCATATCTTATCAACCACGCATTCTGAACAACGATGATTTTGAGTAGCAATCTTGATCTTCGATTTCAACATAACCATATCTGAGAGTCCACCCTATGATTCATATTAGAAAGACAACTTTCATATATGGCACAATTGTGATAAAAGCATGAATAGGTGAGAAGAATATAAGAGCTGTGCGGAACGGGACTTACGCCGATGCCAATTGCCTTGCTGCACAGCAGAATTCTCTGCTATATAGAAAGGCATATCAAGTAGATTAATTTACAGCAATACAAAGAGGAATAAGAAGGGCGATGAACATCAGGAGATTAGAAATCAGGTACCAGCAATATGCTCCCCAGATGTAGATGCAGCTGTCCAGCGCGAAACTCTGTGGCTGTCTGCTTTCTGATGCATCGTATTTTCATGATCTAGTGCTAGAGATGCTTGTGCCCTTCGTCCTCGATGCGATCCAGAATTAACAGTTTGATCTGATGGTGGAGACCCTGCCAAAAGGTTTGAAGAAAAAGTTTCAGGTCAGTTGAAATAAATCGACAGACAATGGAAACATCAGAAATCGTGTAGTATTCATTGGAATTTTGGCAGGAAAAATAGAGCATAAACAGCATAAGGAGGCATGTCATTAACAGAATTTGCTGTACCATCACAAAACAACATACGCCGCTTTTTCATTGACTCGCGTTGTGATATGTGGCTGTGGGGTTCTGATACTGAATCTGCATAATAAGTTGACAATGAGTCTGATTGTTGTGTAACCTATTTTGTATTGCAAACTACTATAGAGGCAACAAATCAAGAACAACTTGTCACATTTCAATAGATAAGAAACAGATAACACAATAAATGACCTCCTATGTTGAGACATGCGGTTGCACTACGTTTTCTGCATGTTCCAAAAGCAATACGTTGTTCTGGTACTGGAGATCCTGTCAAAAGGTTTGGGAGAAATCATCAACTCACTTGATCAAACTCTACAAACCAATGTAAAAAAAAAAAAGCGAACATTATTTGCATCCATCATAATCTTGCAGCAAAGTAACAACATAGACACCAAAAGGAGATGAGGCACCAGCTTGGCACCCATCGTGATCTTGTAGCAAAGCAACAAAATGAGGACCAAAAGGAAATGCGACACCGGCTCAGTTCAGTATGAATTTAAGAACAATCTCATATAGGCTAACAGGTGAAAGGAGGGAAAAAAAAGGAAAAAAATTTGGACAGGAATGGGAAAGCACGTAGTCACATAACACATGAGCAATTATGTGAGCAAAATGATTTTCTATAAGCGAGATGGTAAATGCATAATTACATAAGACACAAATATGAGAGAGAATGATCAAGCGAGGAAGTAAATGAGAGAAGGATCATGTTTGTGCCAATCTGACTGTGAATGGGTAAGATCCACAGCTTTATATAAAGTAAAAATGAATTTACGAAATGGCAAAACTGGTACCTATGATGTGCTCGTCAGGAACAGGTGCCGCAATCTGGTCTGATTGTGCATGGGTCTCCACTTGCTCATTCTGTATGGTATTCATCTTGCCAAATGAAGTGCGGCGATGGGTAGACCTTGAGGACGATGACGATGAAGCTATGCCATTGGGGCCTGTAATGGTGTGTACTTAGAGGGATACAAAAGACAATGTTGCACTGTAAGAAGAACCATTTCTGCAAGTGAGCAATAAAAAAGAGTACATACGCGGATAAGTTGTGCAGTGAATCGATGCATAAGGAAAATTTATTAGGTGCAGTAACAAATATACGGGAAAAAGCTCACCAACTTCGCTAAGAGATGCATCTGCCCGACGTTTCCGATGTGTGGTAGAAGCAACAATTGGTTGTGGTGCTGAAACCCCTACCAAAAGATTGTGGAAAAAAATTCACAACAGTTGTAATGGATAGTTTACAACAACGTAATGAGTTGCACTGAAAAAGCGGATAGCCTAGAAACATCAGAAGCACACACCATCAGATGACACAGTATCAGTCAAGTTTGCTGCTCCATCTGGGACCAACATATGCCGTCGTATCAGCAGTTCACGGTGCGGCATATGGGAGTCTGGCATTTTTTTTCCTCTCCAAAATCCTTTTGTTACTGGAAGCGGTCGGAGAGAATAATAAGTTTTGTATGGTTCCGTAGGAAAAGAACTATATAATACCTTGACAGGGACGAACAAAAAGGAAACATGTATGGACACAAACATTAGCGATTACTGACCTACGTATGAATGATCTTCGGACTGTTTGGAGAATGTGATGTTGGGACTGCAGTTTTATATGTACAGCCAAGGCTACACGTTGCTCATTCCTACATGCGTGAGTATGGAAGTGAGGCAGAGACTACTAAGTAATTCACAACGGATGTATCACATCAGTACACTCAAATATCAGATCAATTAAGCCGATACCTGTAGAAGAAGTCGAGTCTGTGGATCCTCTCTGCGTATTAAGCCTTCCTCACGCGATTTTATGAATCAAACTGGACCGATCAATCAGGCAAGACATGGAACCGCAAGCATCAGTTCAGGAAAATAAGACCAGATCGAAGGAAAACGAAACGAAAAGCACCGGACGCAACAGGAGGACCTCAGCGAAGCGGGGAAACTTACTGCTCACCTTCTAGGTCGTGGGAGAGACACGGACGCCGGTGAATGCGGCTGCGATCACTGGAGCGGGCGGCCAGACGATTCGGGAGCTGGCGATGGAAAAAGCGGACGGCGAGGGCGCGGGTGCGGTGCTGGCGGGGGTGGAGGGCGGCGCTGGTGTGGGAGCGCGGGCGGCGACGACGGCGGCAGCGATCTGGACGGAGACGGGCGGGGACGTCTGGTCGTGCGTGTTCGGGGACCGGGGGTGGGCGACGACTTTTTTTGCGCCGGGTGGGTTCTCGAAGCCGGGAGGGTGTGGAAGCAATCCGACGGGTAAGAGGAAGATCGGACGACGCAAGTGCGCTGACTGTAGATGAACAGGGATATGAGTCTTGAGCCGGCCACTCCTGTAGCGCTACAGTGAGAGCGAGACTTACCCAGGATTAGAAGTCTTTATAGATGATCCAAGCATTACCCTTTTATTTTTAACCATACTCTTTTAGGTCCTTTTTGGTAGGGCTTCTCTAATGACTTCTTTAGCGGCTTCACATGTTTTTCAACCAAAAGGGATGCTTCTTCAGGTGTTTCTCCTTAGAAAAAGGAGGAAGCCGTATCCAAAAATAAGATGAAGCATGAAGCCACAAAATAGTAGCTTCACCGGCTTCTTTTGTCTACGTCGCCCTCATCTTTCCATATTTCTCTTTAAAAATATGGAGAAGCTGCAGAAAAAGCCGTTTTGCCAAACGTTTTAGGCACAGCCGTAGATACAGCCAGCACAGCCTTTTTTTAAAGAAGCCACAGCCACAGCCGAAGCCGGCACAGCCACAGCTCTACCAAAGAGGCTCTTAGCTTACATTTAAAAAGGCATGTCGGACATTGAGGACTTAACAAAAATTCAGTTGAAGGTTAGTTTCAGCTCCATCAAATCGGGTGACCAAAATATGTATTTGGAGGCTTGGAGCTATACGGTGAAAATCCTCTCATAGAAGCACTTTCCCCTGTTTGCTATCTGAGAATGAACTATGCCTATGTGGTACAGATTACTTCAGCTTTCAGGTATAAAGTTTCAAAGCTATATTTTTAATAATACTAAATCTTTATTTATAGTTTGGTTGCCTTCATTTAGATTCTAGCACTAATGAATTGTATATATAACTCAGTATTAGTATTCCATTCTTAAATCTCGCTTTGTTGCTTTAAACCACCAAAATATGTGTGCCATCAAGTTATCAACTCCACATGTTGTCCTAATGGAAGTTGAAAATTGGAAGACAAAACACTATCGACCTCACTGCAAAGATGTCCTAAGAAGGGTGAAGTTTAGTCATATATTGCACTTTCCACAGTGCTAATGTAGGTGCTAATTTGACAATACACAATGTGCCACACAAAAGGGTTTCACTTGCTGCAATAATGGTGTTGTCCTCTTTCATGGAATGTACTTACATGTAGTTTAGCATATCTGGTATATGTTTTCGAGAACGTGCATATCTGGTATATGTTGTAAAACTAACATCTATAACTTTGATTGTAAAGTAAAAACTAAATCATCCATGCCGACGATCCTCACGAACGACGTGATCCCTTGTTCCATATTCAAAAAGTGAGTGGGGGGACAGTAGGCGCGGCAAGGCCGCGCCATATTTCTAGTTAACTAGCAGAAACCCCCGCGCGCGCAAGGCAGCGCATCAAACGTGCAGCACAATTAAAATTGTAAAATTTTACGAACTATGGATCTGCTCAGTAACAAAACAGATCAGAATTAATATCAATCTGAGGAAAGACCAAATATATTAGATAAAGCATCAAAATCTTTCTATGATTATAGAGTTGAAAATAGATATTATAAAAAATTTCCTCTTCCATGCATAAATATTTTATGTCATTACATTTTATAGCAAGAAAGATTATGGATCGTGTACAAAGCTTCAACCTGTTTTTACAACATATAACCGCCTAAACATCCAATGGAGCATTCCTTCCCTCTATGAACTTCGCTTGGCCTTCATGCATCGGAACTGTGATAGACTATTGGCTTTAGGTTGTGATTGTCAATGCGACCAGCTGGAGACCAAATGGCGGATAAAAGCAACGGATCTAATAGTGGAGAAAAAGGATTGATCTAACTTGGAAACGAAAAAAGTCACTTCAATATGGAAACAAAGGTGACTCCAAAAGTTCTACTTTAAAAATAAACTGTAAGCCCCTTGAAAATTAAACAGATGCAGCTATGAATCAGGAAGAAGAAAAAAGGATTCATGAAGCAGGATTTGGGGTACCAATGCCAACATGGTATTTATTTATTGCCTGACTTTACATACTACATATCAATATTTTCACGCATTTTGTACCCAAATTCTTGACTACATAACGAAAGATGACATTTGACTGTGCAACCAAAATTGTGCCAATACAACAAAAGCTGGAATCCAGCATGACCACTCAATTTCTAGGCATGTCAAGCAGTAACAGCCTTACAATATCATCTGGACTCATGTGATTGTTTACCGATGCCCAATGGCAGTCTCAAGGCACCAAGTAACCATCAAGCGCATGTGAATCTTGTGAAAAGGATATTTACATTTCTGTACAAAGGAAGAGAAAAAAAATCATATTCATTTACCAATCCGAACAGGACATAATTTCTACATTTACCTTGCTGCATATTGAGATATTCTATTGAGCAGGTAACACACAACACGGGTACCTGCAGTACAGCACATCGACTAAGATTTTATAAACTGCAAGGGAGGCTGCCAGTAGTATATCCTAAACAACCATATAGTCTAGGATGGTGACAAAAATTTATTTACCAAATGTGAAGAGATGTGCTACAATGTTGAACATGTGGATGGAAATGGAGAAGTTTACCTGAAAAATCAATTTTCCTTTCATGCTGGCTCCAGTCCTTTTGTTTCAACAGCAACATGTACCATCATAGACCAAAACAACTGCAAAACATGAGGTACATGCAGGAGTAATGGTGAGGGGGAAAAGAAAAAGGCTGAACTTAATTAGAAGAGAAGGGAGTGCATACAATAATTTAATTTTTACTACAGGTTGATGCTTTCAATGTTTTAATTATTTTTTCCACCATCCAATCTAAAGGTGACAGACAAATCTTACCCTTTTACAATAGGTATTCGCCAGTGGCAAAAAACAACTAAACAAATGGCAAAAATTATAATCAGATCTCATATGTTGGGCAACTAACATTCAAGCCGTAAACGGCAGACACAGAAAGAGACACACCTATGACAGGTAGGGAGTAATAAAATTTGAATCTGCAAGAGCAAACCTCATAAACATAAAAGGCTTGTATGTACACCCTAATCCGCTACACAGAAGCAGGGGAAGTAAATAGTAAATTTGGCCACACATTATTAACTCTCATTAACAATCTTGTTATAACAGCCAGCACTTTTTGAGCCTTATGACAATGCAATATTCCACTGAAACAAAAGCAAACATTTGCTTTGGTTTTATCTGCAGAGCACATGCATATAGACTATTCCGGCAAATGCAAGATGTTTCAGTTATTGGAGAAAGGATACTGTAAAGCAAAAAATATTACCAATTGGAAGCGCACATGGGTCTAAGCAAAGTAACCTGAAATCATAATTTTCAGGCAACAGATAATTCATTATTTCGTTATGTGGACCACATTTAGTAACCTTAGATTCCTAATGACGAAAATGATATATATGGAGCAGCATAGAAATGCTCAGATTAGTTTCTTACCGTTTTCAGTTGCCAGGTGAGTGATTCCATTAGATTTACCGCAGGCAGCAATTTTCAGTCTGCATCAACAGGAGTTGTTTTGTTGGCAAGAGTCGTATAATGCCTGCACGTATATCTAGAAGATTACTAAATAAAGAATCATAATTTAAGAACTCTCAGTGATATTACGGGGAGCTGTAGTGCGGCCAAAGCAATCATGGAAGATTCAGAAGTCCAAAACAAATCAAATAGGCCATGGAGCGGCACATAGGAGATGATTGCTCACCTCGCACTGCTGGGCTGCTGCCGGTCGCTGCATCTCGCATCCCGGTCTCCTGTGACGATCCCTAAGTGAGTCCATGCTACAGCCATACGATGGTCGACGGAAGGCTGTGGAAGGTCCTCCGTCTCCTCCGACCTCAGAATCCATCCTTTTAGGACTTGAGGCAACGGCATAATACGAAAAGGAAGCAGCGCAGCGAGAGGTGCTGGGTTGGGCAGCGCGGCATAGAAGGGGATCTGCGAGGAAGGAGGTCAGTGAGCCGCGGAGGAGGGAGACCAAGACAAGGAGTCGCGGATCTACCTGATCCAGAGGCCTCCGGTGCTGGCCGGCCAGCGGCGCAGCGGAAGCAGGGCGGCGTAGGGACGATGGGCTCCCTGATTGCGGCGGCGCGGGGACAGGACGACGCTGGCATCGGGGCTGGGTGGGTCAATTGGCACAGAGCCACTCGTAAAGGGCGTCCCGAACACCATCAGTGAGAAAGGGAAGCTCCAAGACGCCACTATTGAGTCCATTTGTCGTTCCACTATTCCAAAATCAACATATTTGAGTCTAAATCAGACTATTTTGCCCCTGGACCGGACATCACCAACCAATGCCGTCCGGCCCGTCCCCAACCCGGCGCTCCGCCGCCGGTCGCCGCAGCCGAGCTCCACCTCTTGATGAGCCCCTTCTGTGAGCGACGGGGCCGTGCCGGCGCCGATGCCAATGCTAACCTTCCCCTGGAAGAAGGTGATGCCCTTCGCCGGCGACACCTCGGCCGCGGACCTCCGGCCCTAATGTTCGCCCGTGTCGTCGCGCTCGCCTCGGACAGCGCCGGAAAGAAGCAGCAGGACAGCGCCACGGAGGCCGCCGCCGCGCTCCTCAATGATGACGCGTCGGAGATGAAGGGCGCTCCCAGGCACCACCTCCTCTGTTTCGCGTGGCGCGACGCCGGCTGGCCGGGTGCCAGAGCGGGAGCAAGAAGGCGTCATTTTCCTCGTCGTCGGCGGCGGGGCAGGGCAAGGGAGTCACATGTCGCGGGCGATGGAGCAGGCGGTGGCGTTGTTCGCGCTGGCCACGGAGCTCGCACGCACCGCGGCGGAGGACAGACGCGGCACCGACGGGATACGGCTCGCGTGCCGGGCGCTCGCCGACGCGACCGGCGCCTTGAGCGCAGCGGCGGCCAAGGGGCGCAGCGCAGCCGAGGCCAGCGAGCTGTGCCACATGACGGACGCGTGCCTCGCGGCGTTCGAGCACCTGATGCTCGCGCAGGCCCTCGAGTGCCGGGCACCTCGCACGACGAGGACGAATCTGATGGTGCTGCGCCTCGCCGGGACAGGGGCAAAAAGGTCCTGTCGGTGTTGTGTTGGTATCGTGGAACGGAGAATGTACTCGGTAGGGGTGTTTTGGAGCTTCCTTCGGTTACTGGTGGTGATTTGGAGCTTCCTTCCTTTAATAGTGGTATGGAAGCAATTATCTGGGTCGGGGAGGAGACGGGGAGGCGCGTCGCGGAAGAGAGGATAAGGCTCGACAGGAACGATTGAGATAGCGCAGGCAAGGAAACGAACGACCAGGATTGACCCGTGAGGTAGGAACAGTAAAACAGTAGATGAACAGAAAAACAGTGCATGACGGGAGGAACTAAGGGTTTTATATGATATGATGATTCTCGAGGTCCTTGAAACACACTAGGCTTGGCAAGCTCCCAGGGTGAGAATGGAAGTCGTGAGCAGCGCCGATGGCGCTGCCCAGAGTCCAGACCATCGTGGGTATGATCGGGCAGGTCGTGGTCGAAGAGCTCTGGCAGATCCGTGGCGTCGGCGACAAGATCGTCCACTTACGGGACGAGCTGGCCACCATGAACGGCATCCTCCGCATGCTGTCCGAGGCCGACGAGGGCTCCATCGACCTGCACCTGGTCCGGGAGTGGATGAAGCAGGTCCGCAAGCTGGCCTGCGACTCCGAGGACTTCATCGACGACTTCAGGCTCCGCGTCAACCGAAGCGTCGCCCCGCCCAGCGACGGCACGGCGCTTAGCCGCGGCAAGCACCTGGTCAGCCGCGGGAAGCTGCAGCTGGACACGCTCCTCCTGCGTCGCGCACTGGCCGCCAAGATCCAGGACCTGCACGCCCGCACCATCACCGTCAGCGAGCGCCGCGTCCGCTACGGCGTCGACCGCAAGGCGCTCGGCATCTCGAACGCCTTCGCCCCCGTGTCGGGAGCGTCGGCGTCGGCGCAGGTGCTGCGGCCTGTGAACGACCCGGACCAGTTCGTCGGCATCGAGGACCAGGTCGCCGACGTGGCTGAGAGGGTGAACCTGGTGCGCTTCAAGGAGCGGGACATGAAGCTCAAGGTGTTCTCCATCGTCGGGTTCGGAGGGCTCGGGAAGACCACGCTGGCCGTGGAGGTGTGCCGCCGGGTGGAGGGGGAGTTCGAGCGCCAGGCGAACGTGTCGGTGTCTCAGGCGTTCGATGGAAGCAAGGACCTCAAGGGCCTGCTCCAGCGATCGAGCGAATCCTCCTGCAGCTAGTGAAGCCCAGAACAAGTAACGAGAAAGGCATCAAGGAAGATGAGTCTGTGTCCGGCATCGACGTCGATCCGGATCAGCTGGCCGACATGCTCAAAGAGCGTCTTGCTGACAAGAGGTATCAATCTATCATTTCGTTCCATCCTGTACGGAAAATGTCTTACCATTTTGTTCCATCCTTCTCATTAAATTTGCTGGCTTCCAAAATATTTTTACAGTTCCATAATATTTTTTTAAAAAAATATGATTAAAATTTTCATTTTTTTGCTCGATCTACAACAAATTTTTAATCATTATATTTACTCGTATGTAAAGGGCACCAACCAATGCTTAAGGGGACTTCTAATTAGTCTGATGATCTCATTCATCATGCGAGTTAGAAGAACATTATTATTGAGACCATAAAGCAAATTTGCATTACTTATTAGTGACCAGATTTTCCAAATTTCCATCTTGACGACAAATTAAACCAGCTTGATGCAAATGCTTTGTATTGACCCAACTACCCTTCTAACCACTCCCCATCTTCACTTTACAATTTCTTATCCAAAATTATACTAGATGAAGCATTCGAATTTTGAATGGCACATAATACCAATGGGAAAATAAATAAGCCTAATTGGAATCCTCAATAAGTTTATTAGTACAGAGACATCGGATGTTGCTCAGTCTTCCATTAAGTTTCTTGTCGTTATGTGGTAATCGTGTTTTGGCCTCGCATATTTCACACTTCTTTCAACGACTTTTTATTATTGCTTATTATGCACTGCACAAGTTTCCTCCATTTTGATCTTATGTACTATATATGTGACAAAGAGTAAAGGAAAGATCCCATGATATATCATTTTACGTTATCATGAAACTGGGGAAATTTTGGTATACTTTTGGCGCTTAAAATAAGAAAAAGATTACCAAGTCCAAGAAAAGATAAATGTGTGACTTATTCTAATAAAATGGTCTTAATGATGATCACATGGCGGTGGTGGATACAGAATGCATAGGATGACCACTTGTTCAAATTTAATTAATCTAATAGGATAGATTGTTTCTGGTGTAGTCTTTCTCGGTTCTAATACCAGTCTTACCCGTGGTATAAGGCTATGGAAGCGTGATACAATTTTCTTTGATTCAAATGCATCCTCTTTTTCATATTCATGAGTTTTATTTTATGTTCCACTGTTTAGGATAATATTGAACAGTTTCAAATTAATTAGTCTATTTTTTTCACCCCAAAAAAGTACTCTATTTTAAAATAATTGATAGTAAATCCATGCCACTAATTTTCTTATTTATGGACATCCAAAAGTAATCATGGAATAATCTATTTGAAAGCGCTGCTACAGAATTATCCCCTAGATGCAAGTCATGCATGCAACTTTAATAAATAGTTTTGCCAATTGATACAAAGTTTATGTCGTCTTCTCAATCATTCAAAATCTTTATTACAATAAGATTTATCTTGTTCCCTCGATAAGAGGTTATTTATTTATCTTGTTTTCTCAATTTTCTTACCTTTTTACAAATATTGTATTGAGTTTTCTTTACATATTTTATTTTGATTGGAAAATTCATATTTCTAAATTGTGATAAAAAATAATTAGTCAGGTACCTTGTTGTGATTGATGATGTCTGGACGATCGCCGTATGGAATGCAATCCGCTGCAGATTGCCCGAGAATGGCTGTGGCAGCAGAATTATTGTGACCACTCACTCGGATAGAAACTGTGGCGAAAGCATGCAGCCCAGCTAGTGTTTCGGAAGAAACCATCTACCGTATTAAGCTCTTGAAACCAGAAGACTCCTAGAAGCTATTTGTGAACAGAGTCTTTGGTCCCAACAAGGATGCTCACTGCACTGAGCAGTTGGCGCCCACCATGAAAACTATCTTGGATAAGTGTGGTGGCTTGCCATTGGCCATTGTCAATATTGCAAGCCATTTGGTGAGCTACAACTCGCCAAACAGCAGGGATATGTGGGAGAGGGTTTGCAAATCAATTGGATCACAAATGGAGAGCAATCCTACACTGGAAGGGATGAAGTAGATAATCACACTCAGCTACAACCACTTGCCCCATCATCTCAAGGGTTGCATGATTTATCTCAGCATTTTTCCCGAGGATTCTGTGATTGACAAGACTAGGCTACTTTATACTAGATGGATCGCAGAAGGATTGATCACTGGAAAGCGGGGGCTGAAATTGTTGGAGGTTGCCGAATCCTACTTTGACGAGCTGATAAGTAGGAACATGATCCTACCAGCCAATATCAGCTACGATGGGAAGGTGGAGGCATGCCAGGTGCACGACATGATGCTTGAAGTCCTGGTGTCCAAGTCCCTGGAAGCTAACTTTCTTCCCCTGGTTGGAAGGCAAAGCAAAGGAACTTCATATGACAAGATTCGGCGCCTTTCAATCCATGGGGAAGATCGGGCCCCTGGGGTTGTAAAACAAGCCTTCAAGGGTGAGAAACAGTAGAAGAGCATCGCTCTAGGAATGGTGTTGAGGCAATGAACCTGGAGCATGTCCGGTCACTGAGCATATTTCAGCCCAAAGGCCACAAGCTGCTTGATCGACTGGACAAGTTCGCCCTTCTAAGGGTTCTCGACCTTGAGAACTGTAAGGCGGTGGAGGACAAGCACATGGATATTATTGTTGGAGTATAAGTGAATTGCCCACCTCTCCCATCAGCTTAGGCTTTTGGGTGAACTGATTGGTGCATGCAACTCAATATGATATCAGAGCCACAAGTCTCGAGTTTGAATCCTGGCTGGCGCGATTTATTAAAATAAATTGCAGCCCACTCCAACATTCCACGTTTGTGGCCTGAGGAAGCTTGCACATGAAGGGGAGTGTTGGAGTATAAGTGAACTGCCCACCTTTCCCTATTAACTTAGGCTTTTGGGTGAACTGGTTGGTGCATGCAACTCAATATGGTATCAGGGTCAGAGGTCTCGAGTTCGAATCCTGGCTGGCACTGATACCATATTGACTTGCATGCACCAACCAGTTCATCCCAAAAGCCTAAGCTAATAGGGAAAGGTGGGCAATTCACTTATACTCCAATAATTATCTGCGGTTGTTCCTTCTCAAGTTCATAAGCTTAAAGGGCACATCGCATTTGCAGATGCTGAACTTGTAGGAAACACTGTGACTAATCGGGAGAAGCTTGAGTTCTTGTACATTTCCAACCGGGATGTGTGGGATGCTGTATGGAGACTTCCAAAGGGTCTCAAAAGAATGAAAGCCCTAGGCATGGTGTCCAAGGTTGATCTTGATAATGTTCAGGTTGCTACGGAGATTGGTGAGTTGTCACAATTGCGTGAGCTTTGTATCATTCTGAACTTCCTTCTCCATCTTCCCTCACCACCACTACTTCTGTGGTACCTCAGGATTGCTGGTATTATTGTTGAACTACCCGAATGGGTCAAGTCGCTCACACACCTCACCCATATAAACTTTTTGGCTACAGAAATTCGCATTGACCAACTTTTGGGTGTTCTGTGTGAGCTGCCCAGCCTGGTAGACATGGTCATATGGAGAAATAGCTACACAGACAATGAGCTTGTTGCATGCCCTGACTACCGGTTCCCTGTGTTGAAGAAACTAAGTGTCGTTTCTGACTACGATGAACACAAAGTCCTCAAGTTTGAGGAAGGGTCCATGAAAATGCTTGAGACAGTCGAGTATAGGTTTGATAACTGGGACAAAAAGATTATCGGTGTCGGGCACCTGAAAAGACTAAAGGAGGTGACACTCTATGGTAATATGGGAAACCCTGCACTGGTGAGGACTGTGGAAGAGCTCAAGGCTGAGAACAATAGCCGCTCTGTGGGGAAGAAGTTTAATGTTACTGTGAAGAAGGACTGATTCACACCTATATTTGCTTCAAGACCTCAAAACTACAATATAGAGTATTATTTCTCTTCTTTTCTGAAGTACTTTTTCTTGGTATTGTTTTACCTTTTTGATGTAAATTGCCATAAGATTCTGTTCGATCTTAGTTATTTCTGATTGTTTAGACTGGTCATGTAATAGAAGCTGAAGGCGATTGCCTTTATCAACTTCCAATATATGTTCATTTGCCCGTTTATGAAAATTGTCCCGTTCAATCCTTGTGCAAAATATTTTTTTTATCCGAACTGTTTTGATATGTACATAAAACAATGTTGTTCTTGTTGTGACTTTGCAATTATATTGGTATTTTCCGCCACTAATCACTTTTGGAAATGACGGTATCACCATCCGTGCACTCTAGTAGTTATTGGTGGTACTACATGGTTACCTAATAGATTAGATCTTAGAATACCTGACAATTTCCTGATTTACCACTTGTTGGCATCGTTTCACTCCATGATTTATATGGTAAATAGGGCATCTTAAATATCTTAATTGCCTATTATGCAAACGATTAACCCCATTATCATATATATTTTTAGCTTCCCCGTGTCTATGAGTTTTATGAAGGAAATAGGTGAAATCGGGGAATCTAAGGATTAAGAGCAATCAGTGGCCCGTGGCGGAGGAAATAGAAGGCTGTGCCGGCCGGCACCCATCATGTGCCGGTCGGCACCAAGGGATGTGCGGCTCATCATAAAGCCTACTCGGAGAAGCCGAAGCCGAAGTATGCAATTGGAGTCGGTGCAACGACGAAGCCCTGAACTCGGGAGGATATGAAGAGAAAGGATCATCACCAAAGGAGGGGACGAACAACACAGAAAGGAACTTCCTAACCTAGGGTTGAAGGTTGCAGCGACGACGGCGGTGAATACCGATCATCGTTACCGGCCGGCGCAACTCTGTGCCGATCGGCACCTATGAGAGGATAACGTTGTAATCTCCCGCCCGACTATAACCATGTCAATGGCTTATAGCAGGATGCGTGAGTAGTTTTCATATTCTCTACCTTGGCGAACGGGACCAAGTTATGTAAACTCTCAACACTTATAATCCTCGTTTGATACGTTTAGTCTATATGATTCATTTATTCCGTATGTGATTGTGGCCACAGTCCATATTTGATCTTAGTAAGATGGCATCACTAAAGTCATGCTTATGGATAATCGCATAGTGCAAGAAACCAGTGGGGAGCTAATAGCCCCTGCCATGACAGGGCCAGGGTGAACAACGAAACCACCATGTTTTGTAGAATACTAAACAGTCGAGTGAACCAATTAGCGTGAGTTGCTTTCTAGTAACCAGAACCATAGGAGGGAATCATTTTATATCCTTATTGCTCCTCGTAGTCATTTTGTCTCTAGTTGTTTACCATGCTTTTCAATACATATTCATTTGTTACACACAGTTGGTAGTTTAAATAGTAGTAAACTCCCGCTTGTTCCTAGTGGATTCGATATAAACCTTGGGATACTTAAAGGAAAAGCTACAATACACCGTGTGCTTGCGGTATACAAATCTAGGTGCTACAGTTGACCAACACCACTCCATCGTGATTCAAGCCATGTAGGTGCTCCACGAGCAACAGTAAAGGACGTGAACGATCAATTTTCGCTCTTTGATCTGCAGATGCAAACTGCGATGCATTATCAAGCATGGCGTACTCACGGGTTGGAGCAGGCTGCATGCGCACTCAGAGGCGGTCTGGGCGAGTGCTCCCTGCAGTTACAGGGACAGCTAAATAGAAGCACAGAGCCCCGTCCAACATGCGAACGTCTACAACAACGTCGGCCCTCAGACACTCGAGTGTATGACATGTACGCTCAATCAGCACAGTGCCATAGCGAGCAGATCTGGCACATCTTGCGGAAGGGTCAACAGAACGTGATGTTAATTTCTTTTGACCTGAGGACGGGGGAGATGAAGAGGAAGAATGTGTGTGCACTTTGATGTGTGGCACTATCATTGGAGGTAAACCGGCCATTAGTGGACTTTCTACAAGTCTTGCTTGCCATATATTGGACTAGAGATCTGATATAATAATTCCTACTTCATCTGGTTTGTTATTCATTGTTTGAACAAGCAAATGCATAGGGCCATGAGCTACAAAACATGCATGCACGTAATTTGAGTTTGTATATCATACATTGTTTACTAGACTCGAGAGAGAGTCTTGCTCTTAATCTATTTGACTCTGTGACCGGGGACATTTGATTAGATCATATGGCCTCATTAACTTGCAAGTCTAAAGACTAAGAGAAGTCCTGGCTTATTCTGTATGCACGTTTTTCCTCGGTTTCCTAGGCAGCCAGGATCTCTCTTCTTATGAGCTGGCTGGCAGCTATATATTTAGAGAATCTTGACCTACCTTGCGTCGTTTGGTGCATGTAGATTGCGAGCTTGCGATGATGGCGATCGGTGCCGCAGACTAAGCACCGCATGTGGAACGAAGTCCATGCTGCGAGAAACCATCACATTATAAAGAGAGAAGACCATCCATGTGAAGCCGTTAGCCGTACCTACGGGTCTTCTGAATGTCGCAATATAAAACTTTACAGAGCTGGAAATCCACATTACATGTTCAGTTGTGACCTAATAAATTTGGGTGACATCTATGTGCCTGGGTCAACCATCGAAAATAGCTCCTCCGTATTATTCGCGCCTGCCAGCCGTGGAACAAGTTGCAAACAGTTCAGAATTCTTTTTTTGAAAAAAAAAAGGTGGATCCATCGTGAGTGTCAGTATCAGTACGGAGCACCTTTGCACATGGAAATAACTAGTTAACGACTCCAGCAAGCAAGTGAATATGTGTTCAAATGCTTCGCCCAGTCTACAATATAAACTGCAACCATGGCTGCCGAAGACGAACTATGCCATAGGTGCAGCTAGCTATCCTCCTTCCACTAGCCCTCAAATCACGCGATCCACAAAGGATCGAGTACGTGACTAGCACGTACGTAGATCCAATGGCGTCGAGCGGAGCAGTATGCTCAACTTGCAACAAACCATGTACAGATCCCGGAGATGAACCAATCTCGAAGAAGAGCCTGCTGCAGCAGCTTCCGGCCGGATCAGTGCTGGCGTTCCAGGCGCTAGCCGCAACCTTCACCAACCAGGGCCACTGCTACCGTTCCAACTGGTGGCTCACCGTGGGGCTCGTCACCTTCCTCAGCGCCACCTGTATCTTCTTCTCCTTCACGGACAGCGTGAAGGACAAAAGCGGCAAGGTCCACAAGGGCGTGGCTCTGCCGGGTCGCCTCTACATTCTCAACCTGACGAAGAAGCAACAGAGGGCCATGGCGGCGAAGCTCAAGGAGCGTCGCCTCAAGTCCGTTGACTGGGTTCACGCTTTCTTGTCGCTGGTGGTGTTCCTCACCATCGCCGGCAGCGATGTCGGGCTCCAGAACTGCTTCTTCCCCAAGGCCAGCGACGATACCAGGCAGCTGCTCAAGAACTTGCCGCTGGGGATGGCGGTCATGTCCAGCTTCATGTTCATGATCTTTCCAACCACAAGAAAAGGCGTCAGCTTCTGTGACACTGCGCTGCCAGTTCCTCCTACTGGCTCTCAACCTAAAGTCACACCAGATGGGACAAGTGAGAATCCCGTTGAGAAGGCTACTGACAAAGTACTCACGTCCTCGGCGAACCTGTTGCAGCTGCTACCGGCGGGAGCGGTGCTAGCGTTCCAGACGCTGTCATCGTCCTTCACTAACCAGGGGAACTGCCTCCATTCCAACTGGTGGCTCACCGTCGGGCTTGTCACCTTCCTCGGCGCCACCTGCATTTTCTTCGCCTTCACGGACAGCGTCAGGGACTGCAAGGATAATGTCGTCGGCAAAGGAGTGGCTCTACCCGGGCGCCTCTACATCTTCAATATGCCGAGGAAGCAGCAGCAACCTTGGATGTCTCAGATCAGGGAGAAGCGCCTCAGGACCCTGGACTGGGTTCACGCCTTCTTCACTTTGGTCGTGTTCCTCACCATCGCTGGCAGCGACGTCGGGCTGCAGAACTGTTTCTTCCCTAAGGCCAACGATGACACCAGGCAGCTGCTAAAGAACTTGCCGCTGGGGATGGCGGTCATGTCCAGCTTTGTGTTCATGATCTTCCCTAGCACGAGAAAGGGCATCTGCTTCGACGACACTGAGTACAGTGTTATTCCGACACCACAACCAGACATTTCAACCAATGGGGCGATGACACAAAAAGATGTAGAGAAGGGCACCTCAAGTTCAAATGAACTTTCGGCTACTACAGCAGGCAATGGGGATACTAAATAATGATGCAGTAAATCTGTTTGTGCACTTCCACTACCTTGCCAGATATCCATAGTCATTTGTAAACTGTCATCATCCGGTCTTTTGCTAAAGAAAAAAAGTGTCACCTAGTCTGCCTCTGAAGGAATTGTTTTTCAAGCTATGTATGGATTAATTTGTTAATGGAGAAAACTCCTTGTGAGCAAGAAGTAGGCTGTGTAATCGATCCTTATTCATTAGGTTCGCTTCACTTATGCTGATCTCCACTAGCAGTTGAGAAAAAAAAAAATTGAGGGCAACAATTGAGAATTTCTTCATCTGTTTACATTGCTTAGGGTAAGCAAAATAAACAGGAGTAAGCTCTTAGGGTGTAATTTACTACGGTTGCAATCGTATCCTGTCAGTGTTGGGCAGAACATAAATTCTTATTCGTACGATGAATTGCTTTTGTAATTTCTGAAGCTGACATGCACACTACTCGAACCATTTTTGGGAAAGCAGGAACGCAAGCTAAGATTTGGTTTATCGGCTGTGGGAGTTGCAGAGAGATTGGCTACAATTTTTAAGACTTTGACTTGAGACGTGACATATGCCTCTGCCAACCACCGTACCTCTTATTAGCTGTAAGCATAAACGAATAGTATGGTTGAGATTAAAATGAATTGGATTATGCTTGCTCTGACTTTGCTACAAGAGAGAATTATACACATCAACTAATTGATGTAAACAAATGTTTAATTAGAAATATATATACTCAACATGATTCAGAAAAGTTTCTTTCATAGCGAACTGATTGTTATATCTGACACCAACGCATGTTTCCTATCCATGAGACTGGCCGGTTGTCGCTCAGTGAAATGCTCGTACTGAAACATACAGCTGTATTTTTGGTGAGGTTCATCCGAGGAGCTGCGAATTGCCAATAATATCTTATGCAAGAGATTGGTTATCTCGTGAACAGAGATCGGGCTAACACATAAACGACACTAATGTCTGGGATTCAGTGCAGTGATTGAGATACATATAAACATATAGTCAATATATGTCAGTTTGCAGGTCATATACTTATAACACTGCGTAACTGGTTTATAGGAGCTATCGAGGGTTCAATCCCTCTCTCTCTCCTTATGTTTATTGAACACATTTGTTTCTTTATATATTTTTCTTTGTTCTGCCCCTCATATCATTCTTTTATAAAAATGAATGTAATAGCTCGGCTAGATATAGAATAACCGAGCCAGAAAAGAAAAAAAAAACAGTATAACAGGTATCACAAGAAAATCTTAGTTAAAGAGGGGTCATGTAAAGAACAGGTTCCAAATCACAATCAATTCCCATTTCAAAGCCGGCTGCAGCAGCTCGGGCTCTTCCTGCATGTCACAAATGACCCACAAAAAATAAGAATCCTAGAACAAAATGGGATTATTCCATCAAATTGGGTGTAGAGAGGATGAAAGTCCAAGGGAGGTGCCAGCTGTGCTTCTTCTTACTGCTTAGGAGTGCCACAGGCAAATTCGCACGCAACGATGGATGAAACTGATACATTGTTTGTAACACCTGGCAGCTCAAAGATCAATAAAATGAACCATGGAGCAGACATACAAGCGCAGCACATCTGTAGAGTTTTGTCCTAACTTCACCTTAAGGAGTTGAACCAAGACTATATATTGTTTGGACAACAATCGCAAGGTACTATAACTCATGCTAGGCTAGCAGTGTGATACTAGGGGGGGGGGGGGGGGGGGGGGGTAGAACTAGAATAGTGTTGAAGCATCATTTTTTGATTTCAGACAAACGTGGTGGCTTGATTGTCTAGCAGAAGGTCATACTCAAGGGTTTGAGTCATTGGGCACAACTGGCTTAATTGGCTTCATTTGGTAGGCAACGGAATGCGGAAAAGGTTCCTGAAGGTGTGAACAATTCATCATTAAATGAGATTTACAGACCATCTCTGAATGAGTGGCTTTACAGCTATGGAGCGATTCAAAAGCCGTCTGGTGACCTGGCATTAATAATGGAGCTTTCCCATGTTCGACTTCCTTAAACTTGTGTTGTTTAAAACTGAAGTAGAGATCTGATCCCATTTTCTCTACTGGTGAGCTATCACACAACTTGTCTTAGATGGTCGATGGACAGATTTTAGGTCTAACACATGTTTTTGTAAGACCATGACATGACTTGCGTACTTTATTTGGTCGCGCCAGCTGCTGGACATTTTAATAGCTCATATGGCGTCATTGCTATCTTTATATACTTGTTCCGAGACTTGACTTCAGGCTTCCCGATTCTAGATTTAACTTATATGTGTGTGGTCCTGTTTATCTTGCGCATTTTGACTAGGCAACTTGTAAGCTGCAATTATAACCCATCATGCTACATGCTCTAACTTCTATTTTTAATTCAAACACTAGGCAACTCACGGAATCTGTTCAGCTGCATTGTCAGGTCCAAACTGCCCCTTTGGACAAAGGCTCAAATCATGTACAAATTTGTGAAGGCTTTCACAACCCATTGAACTAGGAAGGCGGCCCGCGCATTTGCGCGGCTAGATGCAGTATAATTCTTGTTTTAACGTATCATTATATAAAAAGAAGACACTTATAAAAACTCCAAGTCATGGTATTTTTTCATGACGGATAAACTTTTTAAAAAGCTCTGTTCTATTTTAAAAGATAAAGTGCATACTTTAAGCTAAGATAACCAATATATTATATTTTATAGTTGAAGAGGAAAATGTCTAAAATAGAATGGTCAGATAATTAATGAAGTGCAATATTATAGTAAAAATCTCATGTAGTAGCTTACTTTCATGGTTGGCTCTGCTCCAGATATGCATAGATGCATATGCGATATTCTAGCATCTGACCTTGGATTTCATCAAGAACCACTTGCCACTGTCTTCTAATTTGTATTTTAGTCACAGCCAAAGAGACCTTGACCTGGTTTACTTGCGAGCCATGCGCAGGTATTTGTTGTAGTGCATCTTATCTATTTTTTTCATGAGGGCAAGCAAAGTACTTGCTGAGAGTTGATGCCAAATAGTTGGTCATATTAAAACCAAAATTTCATTAGCGGTGAACCAAGATCTTTTTATCCTTTGTTTGCAGACCTTTTTATTCCGTGTTGAATGAATCTACTACTTTTGATGCTCCATGACCGATAGCCCATGGCGAAATTATCCCCGTCTATGACATGATATCAAGAGAACTTCTTTTATGTAATTTTCATCGAGTACATGGAGAAGCTCTGCAGTTTTGACCAATGAGGGAGGTAGGGCTATCATCGTTAGCAGTGAATAAATAAGAAAGAAACAAACAGAGAAGGGACCAACCCCAATTTGATATGTTCATCAATTCACTTTCCTCATCATCGCAGATAAAACACCATGCCCGCAGCTATCAGGTGATGCAGATGAACGCATCGTTGTTGCCGCACTCTTGATGCTCGTCTCACCTAACCATTGCGCCTGCTCTCATAGCAGACTTGTGAGAGCCTGCAAGGCTGTTCAGTCCGCCGGTAAGCCACGGCTGGGTGGCAGAAATTTCCCCCTCTCGTGTTCCCCGTCGAGATTCAAGGCATCTCCCTGTAGCTCTAGATTGATTCATCCTTGTCTACTGCTGACCGGCGTGTTGACGTCGCTAGCCAGGACATGGCTAATTCCTGATTGACTGGACTCTTCTCCGGATGTTTCAGAAACAAAATCAAATGCATCGCTATATACTTACAGAATCGTGTCACCGAATATGAATTATGAAGTCGTCTTTGTCTTGAGCACACCCGTAGCCCTTCAGATACTTACGTGAGTTAATAATTGATGGACAATTAATTGTTAAAACAAGTAAAGGTTAATGGTAGTGGGTAATTTTTAAAATATATGAAGGGTATTTTGGTCTGACTTTTTCGTAATGGCACTGGTGGGTAATTTTCTCTTCTTATTTTCTCCGATTAACGTGAGAATTTCTAGCATTTTAGAGCGAACGTGGTGGCTCCTTTTTCTCTTCAATTATATATATAATAGATAGATGCTCAATCACCAACTTCTAACCAGTATAGGCTTTGCCATAAAACCAAGAGTAACAGGAACCGACTTGGAGAGTAGTTAATGCAAAACACGCCGTGTGCCTATCGGCACCGCCGCCACTTCACCAATCAGATATAAGGGTTTTATCTCTAGAGGATTTAAATACTAGTAAACCCTAAAGAAGACATATGACGCATAGAGGGAGTATAGAAACTCGAGTTGAGAGCCACCGGGGCTTTGCCACGTTCCATTTAACTTTATTTTAGGATTACTAAATTGGAGATTCAAGGACCATTGGTGCTTGAGTTGATCCATCATGTTGGCCTGCTAGATGCATGGTGATCTATCTTGTATCAATTGTATGGATCAAGTATGATTATCTTGAGTGGTTTTGCTTGTCCTTTTTATTACCGGATTCGACTGATTTATGGATGAGCTTGATTCCAATTGCTTAGTTCTATGCTAAGCAGTAGAGCTAGACTTGATCGTGGTGATTAGGTTTAATCTTTGAAACTAGCTAGTGCATGAATCACATAGTTGCAACTAATAGAAGGATTTCATGGAAGGTTGGAGGATCTTACAGAAGTGCGCACTGGATACCCACTGTCGTACGACACGTTGGATTGGACACCTTCAATCTATGTAGGAAACTGAAGCTTTGCTAATGTAGTGTGTAGAGAACCATAGAGTGCGCTCCCAATTAAAACATACCAATTCATTGTTCCTATTCAGTTTTGCTATCTGGTTAGTTTAGGCACGGACAGTATCGTGGTGGTGAAAAAGACGCTATACATCATTCAACTTGCAGTAGTCATACCGACGTAAGAAATATTTAAAAAAAACAATTACACATGACGGACATCTCTGCTCAAGGGATCAGAGGAGGACTCGAAAGATGAACGTGGTGCTACACCGGCCGGAGGCTGGCCGTGAAGCTGACCATTGGACTGTTCCACACCGCCCTGCTGCGGGGAATGGATCCCCCCTGATTTCGTGTCATCTGAACTTTGATTTCCACGGACCGGCAGTGGTGAAAAGACACGGACAAGCGGTATTGCAGTAGTAAAAAACACACTCTGCATCATTCAATTCTCTGTAGTCATACAGAGGTAATAAGGAATATTAAAAAAAAACAATTACACATTACATCAATCCTCAAGCTACGGAGGAGGACTCGAAAGATGGTCGTTCAACCCTGTACCTGTGACTGGCGGCAAAGCTGATCCATTGATCTGTTCCTCATGTCCCTGCTTCGACCGCGCCGGGCAAGAGTTCGTATTGCAACTGCAGTTGCATCCTGATGCCGTGCCATTTTTTCGTCCCTTCTCTTTGTTATTGCCGTAGGAGAGAACCATGTAGATGGCGACATAGGCAAGCACGGTGACGGCCATGGCGAGCACGTACCCGAACGTGCCCCAGTCCCTGCTTCCGCCGGTCGCGTAGGCCGCCAGGAGGCCGAGCAGGTCGAGCACGACCACCGTATGCATCGCTTTCATCGGCCATTTGCCGCTGTTGTCCAGCATCGTGCCTTGGAGCAGAAGCAGGATGACGACGATCGAGGTCACGAAGCAGGTGGAGTTGCTGTAGAAGAAGGCGTGGTACCGGCGCCTGCTGCCGTCGTGGAGAACCGGGTCGCCCGCCTCGTGCCCGTCGCGGTCGCTCGGCCAGACGCCGCCTGGCGGGTCCAGGCCTGCCTGGTACGTGACGCTCGCGGCGAGGATCCCGAGCAGCAGCAAGTACTTGTTCATCCTGTAGTGTTTACGGTAGGCGCGGTGGGCGTCGTCATCCTCAGAATGCTCGGCGCCTTCCTTGGAGTTTCCAGTCTTGGCTTCGCCCTTAGATTCCTTGTCATCATCCTTAGAATTCTCTGTTTTTTCCTTGGAGTGCTCGGCACCGACGGCGCCCTGGGAGGGCTTGGCCTTGGCATCGCCCTTAGATGCACATGAAAACCATCCCTTGATCCCTCGCAAACAAAAAGAAAACCATCCCTTGATCTTCTTGTGAATTTCACCGATGTGAAGGCCGGCAAAGAGGAGAACCACTCCAACCAAGGCGAAGACGTAAACGGAGGTCTTCACCCTCCGTGTGGTGCCGGCGGCGTAGGCGCCCATGAGGCCGATCAGGCCAGCGCCCATGGAGCCGTAGAGCATCCCCCAGTAAATCCTGTCGGTGTCGGACAGCTTACGGCCCACCAGGACGATGATGACGGCGACGGACACCATGAAGCTCGTCGCGTTGCAGTAGAAGAACGCCTTGTACCGCCGCGGGTAGTTGTCGGCGAGGACTGGGTCGCCGACGTGATGCACTGCGTCGCCGTGCTCCAGCCAGAACTTGCCCGGCGGGGTCAGTCCAGCCTGGTATGTTATGGAGACCGCCAAAATTGCAAGCAGTAGCAGCAGCTTGCGCTTCTTCTCTTTTTCTCTCTCTTTTTTCTCCTTTTCTTCTTTTTCTTTTATTTCCTTTTCTCCTCTTTCTTTTTTCGTCTCCTCTGTATCCATTTCTTCTCCTGAATCGAGCTCTGGACTAGTTGATGACGATGAACTAGTAGCTGCTTTCTTGAAGAAATTGGAGTAGCAGCAGGTAGAAGATTCCCCATTTCCGGTCAAGGCATGGACCGCGACATGGATCAGCACTGCAACGAAGACGACGGCAGCCAAGGCGAACACATAAATGGATGTGCGCACATCTCGGCAGCTCCCCGCGGCGTACGCGCCCATGAGGCCGAACAGGTCCAGGATGACCGCGGCCTGGAGCGCGCGCGAGCTGACCAGACCCGTGCTCTGCACCATCATCACCACGACGATGGAGGTCACGAAGGCGGCCGAATTGCAGTAGAAGAACACCTTGTACCGCCTCGCGTGCGTCGCGAGGAGGATCAGGTTGCCGCCGACGTGGCCGTCCCCGGTGTCGCGCCAGACGCCGCCGGGTGGGTTGAGGCCGGCTTGGTAGGTCACGGTCACCGCCAGAGTGGCAAGAAGCAGTATCAAGGACCGAGCCTTGTCCACTGCATCCTCCGAATCTTTCTTCTCGTCGGTGTCTTGCCCCGCCTTGTTTTCTCCAGCATCCTTGTTGCTGCCGTCTTGGTCCTCCGTGGTCTGTCCCGTCGTTGCCACATGGCCTCCAGCCAACGACGATCCTTCCGGTGATTTCAGCGGCGACGACTTGTCAGAGACCGAGTTACCATGTGATCCATCCGGTGATTTCGGCGGCGAAGACTTGTCGGAGACAGAGTTACCATGTGATCCTCCCGGTGATGGTGCCGCCTGCTTGTTTGGGGCAGAGCCTTTGCGTGATCCGAAGCAATCAGACAACCAGAGCTCCAAACCGGCAAGGACAGCTATGTACACCAGAACAACGCCGACCAGAGAGAGGACGTAGATAGTGGTATCCGTCTCCCTGCCGCTGCCGGCGACGTAGGCCCCCATGAGGCCAATCAACGCCACTGCGATGCCCCCATACTGGCTCTCGGCATTCTTCCACAGCCTCGTGCTCAGGAGCAACGTGATGATGACGAGTGAGGCGGCAAAAGCGGTGGTGTTGCAGATCAAGAAGGCCAAGAAGCGCTTCGTGTGGCGCTCCAGCAATATGGGGTCGCCGGCGCGGTGGTTGGCACCTTCCTCCGGGGATTCCTCCCAGAAGCCACCCGGCGGGTTCAGCGCCGCCGTGTACGAGATGGTCGTCACGAAGATGGCGAGCAGCATCACCACCTTGCGCCGATCTTTGCTCTTGAGCTTGTCGGTGTCCTTTTCCTTGGCCTTGTCGTCTCCGCCTTTGCCGGAAGGTTTCAAAATCCCCGTCCATGTCAACAAAGTCAACACGAGGATGAGTGATATGACTCCAGCGCAGAGCGCCGAGGCGTAGATTGTGGTGGGGCGACCCCGGCAGCTGCCGGCTACGTAGGCCACCATGAGGCAGAGAACGTCGAACGCCATGAGGTACCGCACCACCGGCACCCTGGCGTCGCCGGGCTTCATGAACAGGAGGAGGATGATGACCACCAGTGACGCCGCGAACGCCGTCGCGTTGGAGTAGTAGAAGAGCGTGTACCGGAGACGCCGGGTGGCCGGCAGGATGGGGTTGCCGGTGCGGTGGCCGTCCTTGGTCTCCAGCCAGACGCCACCCGGCGGGTCCATGCCCGCCACGTAGGTCACCGTCGCCACAAGGATGGCGAGCAGGAGGAGGTACTTCCGCAGCTGCCACGCCGGATCATCTTTTTTTGCCGCATCATCGTTGCTCTTCTGGCCATTATCAGTGACATCTGGTGAAGTGTTGCCACCCCCTCCATTGTTGGTAATGGATAGGCTTTCCACGTCGTCGGGACCTGCCATTGGCCGGCCGGACGGGCTCTATTTGCTAAGCTTGGAAGAGAAGGCTTGAGCGTGAATGCTCGTCGCCGGTGGCAAGCTAATGCTCGGCCCTGCTATGGTTTATAGAGGCGTGCCTGCCCCGGTGGTCAAGTCGCCGCACGAACTTTCTGCTTAGGTCGCCCGCGTCTTTGTTTTTCCCTTGAGCTTCTTGGCTTCGTCTCCCGCGCAATTATTGTGACGCAAATGTGAAATTATTTGACGTTATTAGTGTATTCATATGACCGAGGCATGTCCTCATCATGCTGACGTTGTTGCCGAGAAATGTAGTGCGGTAGCATCAGATGTAATCGCTGTAAGAGATGCTCTGTGGTAGTACATTACTGGGTTGGGTGATATGTATCCAGGGGCGTTGAGCTGGCTATGGCCTGTTTCCCTGATGTTTTATTATGTCTGAACCAACTTGACGAGGTTGGAGACATAATAGTGTACAATATTTAAAATTTTAATATATGGTAGATAGGAGACTTATTTTATAAGGTAAAAGATTCGACAACTGATCAAACGATAACTTGAAATAATTAATCTTCAAATCCAACTCATGGTAGCTACTACTAGAGTTTTATCATGCACAATTTATTCCTCTAAAAAGAAATCATACTTTCAAAATATACTCCATGCCTTCCTTGGAGACACATAAAAAACTAGAGAATGTCTTTGTTACGGTTCTTTTTTAGCTCACCTCCCGTACTTCAGCTGCAAGTATTTTGTCACGTCTTTGTAATTGAATTCAACTGTAGCAAGGAAGCCAAGAATAGCAAGTATTTTCCATATTTAGTCAGGAAAGCTTCCACTCTCCATTGGAGTCGCCTCTGAATAGCAACTGAACTCCTCGAATGCCCACCATTTTTGTTGCTTTTCGAGTCTGGAAGTCGTTGCTAGCTTGCAATGCAACTTGTTGGGTACCCACTTGTTCCTGCATCATTTTTATTTTGACGAGAGAAAGAACGTCTTTAAATACGATCCTTGTCTCCATTATTGGCTTGCATACCGGTAGTTGTTTGAATTAGCTTTAGGCAGGACGTGGACACGGCTATCGAAGAGTGTGAACCTGATATTAGCTGTTAAGAATCATATATGCTTGCTGTTGTGCGATGCACGGAATACTCATGATCATATCTTTCCTGCTGTTGATGGTTTCGAAAGATGCAAGCTTTCACCTGGGCGCTTCATGTTGAAGGTATGCCGTTTAACATATGGTTCCCACACAAAATGCCATTTCCACGACGCTTGCACAAGAGGCCACTAGAATTGTCGCACTCATTGGACAGATAGGTCATTGAGCTGTCATAAAATCAGTTCACAAGATAGAAATTGTCTATTATGTGCTAGATTCAGGATATACCATATAAGGGATGTGTGCACGGTTCTATTCTACACAGGAAATGTCAACGGAAGCAGGTGGAACTATCCACTTGCAGTATTTGTTAATTTCAGATCCGTAGCAGCGGGAAACCAACCCTTTTATTTCAAAATACAAGGCATACAAGTGGTTAGCTCTCTTCTGCACCAATCTCTAAGATAACACACATTGTTTGCTGTCCCTTCATTACTTTGTTGGTGTAATTTTTCTTTGAAAAGATCCCGTACCCCAGATTTTTTAAATTACAAAGAAACAGAAAAGGTAACGATGCACAAGATGCGCAAAATAATTAAACATGCATTTTAGATCGGCCTCATTGAAAAAAAAACGTGATTTACGAACTGATTATCACTCTATATCCATAACGTCCGTTCCATTGGACGTACAACGTGTTCTGTGTGTTGTCCTGAGCCCTGCCGTACGTGGCTCATTGAAGGTGGATCATTGAAAAAGTTAGTAAAACTGTTTTACTAAACTATTCAATGGTCCATCTTCTCAAACAGCGTTTACAACAAATTTTCTTGCTTTGAACAGCCAATATTCGTTACCCACTCTCTGAAGATGCTTGGACAGCGTGCCCACTAACCAAGCTAATCAATTAGTGCTAAACAAGTTTGATGCTCGAGTCTCAGAGACAAGAATGGTGCGAAAAATTCATCAGCGTTTACACACTCATACACAGTGTTCATGTATTGAATATATGAGCCCAAAGACCTAGGTATTCGTCCCTTTTTTTATTGTATATATTTTCTTCAGCTCTTGAGTCTCTACTTCTGACCTAGCACATTAAAGAGTTCTTAAATTTTGGTTATACATCCGATGATCAGCCGTATATATCTACTGCAGCGCGGCATTATTTTGCAACCATGGAAGTTTATTCAAGGAAGAAAAATATGGCATCATGGGCCCTGATGTTGATTGATGCTATGCTATTTTTTTTTTCTGATTGTTGAGATTTTTTTTATGATGAAATAAAGATGAATCGAATGATAAAGGGGAAAAAAAGGGTCTTGATAGTCAGTTTCTTTTCTCTTTGGTTGTTTCTTGTTTTGGCTCTTTTTCTTTTCCTTTAATTTCTTTGCTACGCAAGACCTTTTACCTTTATTTTTATGTATTAATCAGTAGTAGGGCGAGAGCCTTCCTGTTTCATAAAGAAAACAATTTTCAAATATTTATAGTATATTAATGTGTCTATTGTTTATTGATATGTATATGTAGATGCCTTGCAAATACCTTGCAAATTTGAAATGCTGTCAATCTGTCAAAGATGCCCCATATGCTTCTTCAGAGCAGTGCCGCGCATTTGTAAGCTTTTTGAAAATCACAAAAATGAAGAACATGTCAAGGACTGCATGACGGTTATTATAACGGTATATGTTCTTCCTTCGATCTGACAAACGTTTCTAAGATAAAAGCACCTTTGTACTTCTGATTTATCAATGAAATTGGCACTGTCTCGTGTGCCAGTTCATTTGTAATACCCTCACTTTTGGAGCCAGAAAGAAAAAGAAAAGAAAAATTAAAAAAGGAATAAAAATCACTCCAAATTTAAATTTTTGTCCAACCTCTCCCCTTGAAATGAATTTTCAAAATAAAATTCACTAAATAAATTAAACTTAGTTTGAATCTGAAAATTTTGAAATATTAAAACAAGTGCTCAAGTGTTTGCCCTCATTTAAAAACCTACTAAAAATTTGAAGCTTTTGAATTTACAACAAATTAAATAAATTTGACTCAAGTTTGTCAAACACACTTTGAATTTAAAAAGTTTTGATTTTGAAATCTTGCAAAAACTTCATCATGTGCATTTCTGGATTTTATTGGCTTTATTTCGAATGCTTGACTGGTTTTTGTTTTTGTTTGAATTCGAAATCCTTTCAAATTCAAATCCTAGAAAAAGAAAACCAAAATTCCGAAACCAAATCGCCTTCGGGCCGAAAACTCTTCCCCTGGCCCGGCCCAACTTATCTTTTCCTTTTTCTTTTTCCTTTCTTCCTTCCCGGGCCGTTTCCCTCCTCCCGGCCCAGCTCGCGCACGCCAGCCCAGCCCGCCTCCCTCTCTCAGTCGCTGACGCGTGGGGTCCATACCTTCTTCCTCCTCCAGCCGCGGCCGGCGAAAAACCCGCCACCGCCCATACCGCCCGGTTTCCCCCTTCGTCGTCGCGTCGCATCTGAGTCTCTGTAGCCATCCCCGAGCTCACGTCATCGTCATGGCCGCCCACGCCTCCCTCTCCGTCGCGTCCCATCGGCACGGAGAAATATCTCGCCGGAGCGAGATATTTTCCGGCCGAGGAACCGCCCTTGGCCAGCTATAAAAGGCCACGAGTCCCCTCCCTCCTTCACCTCACCTCCACACGCTCCCTCAGCCTCTCTTCCACGCCCGAGCGCTCCACAAACGAGTTTCTCCCTATCTTTCTCTCTCCTCTCTCCGGCGAGCACTTCGGCAGCCCTTTCCGTCCCCATTGGTGAGCCCTTCGCCCCTCTTCTTCTCTCTGTAGCTCCTCCACGACGCCGCTCACCACGGCATGCCCTCCTTTCCCGCAGCCGCACATCGTGCGAGGAGATTGACGTCGACTTAGGTCGCCACTGCCTTTCTCTCCCACGCCGGCCACCTACCCGTTGACCTCCGCCCCGTTCGAGCCCTCAGTGAGGTTCGCCTCGACCTCCTCTCGCTCTTCCTTCTCCCTTTTTCCCTTCTCCTCGTGCGCACAACGCAAACAACATGGTGCCACCGCCGCGCCTAGCTCCGGCGAGCCCGCGCCGCCGTGCAAGCCCTCCCCGTCGTCGACATGCACCACGAGCCGCTCCGCCTTCGCGCGCTCGTCGTCCGCGACGAGGTCCCATCGCACCTCGTCCACCCCGCGCACCGCCGGCGAGAAGTCCGGCGAGCCGCCACCGCGGGCCTTGCTCCTGGTCCACCGTGGACCGGTGGACCACTGCCCGACCCCGGTCCACGACCTCTGTGGACCGATTCCACGGGTTTTCCAATTGAAAAATAAATCAAAAATCCAGATAAATTCCCGGGCCCTGTACATTTTACAGATAAGCCCTTAAGCTTTTCTGTAGCTATGTTTAAGCCCTAACTTTTTACAGAAAAGTCCCTAAACTTTTATGTAAATATGTTTTGGTCCTCATCTTTTTACACCTAGGCCCCCAAACTTTTCCATAATTACATATTGGTCCCTAGAACTTTCTGACCTTACAAATAAGTCCTTAAAACCTTTCTGTAATTACAATTGAGCCCTTTGTAATTACAAATAATTTTCCAGATCTTTAAATATTGATATCTTTCCAACCATAACTCCGTTTTGAGCGATTCTTGCGCTCACGGATTCGTGGAAACGCATAGTACCTCATGGTACTACTATTGGAGCCCCACACTATACCTAGACACCATCAATGCCCTAGAATCTTCCCTCGCCTATTATATCCTTTTATCGACAATCGTGCGATGTCAAACTCGCATGTCACGATTGTTGTTCACCTGAAACCTAATCAATTCTGTGGTGCTAGTCGTCTAGTACCTTCCACATGACAATCCACATCCCGCTCCATTCCTATACCGCACATTCATTTATTTACTCGCTAACGACAAATCTTTCAGGCGGTATCGCTTCTAAATGCCGCAACCTTCTATATTCTGAGTTCGACTCCGAACCTAGCCTTGATCAATCCTCGCTCGATCAAGCTTAAACCTAACCCTGCCACCAACACCTATTCCAATGCTATCATCAATTCCTCATCAAGCCTTATCGCTTTATCACCTTCTTTTTTAAGAGCTCTTTTAATTGATTTTATTGGAGTTATTGCTCGTTGTTATCTTAATTGCCAGATGTTTTTAATCCTTCGATCCCCGTATTTTATCTGCAGCCATGCATTCATGTCATGCATGATCACGAGCACGTACCACCGTCATGAGCTTAGCTCATGACGAATAACTAGTAGATTAGTCTTAGTAGTTAATCAATCTAGTAAGTAATCAATAGTCAATCACCATTAGGTAATCCCTTAATCTATAGGTGAGTAACTAAAGTGACACACCTTGCACTTGTACACTTGTTGCAATAACCTTTGTATAGGTTACGACCTATACAAAGCTGTACTGACGCAAGTGTACAAAACACACGTACACACGTTGTACTCACCTTCACCTGCACTCATGCTCTTCTCATCGTGTTTAGCATCTCTCATTTACACCAAAAGCCCTAGTGTTCGATGCATTGTCCTAACAAGCCTTTCTAAGATAATAAAATCTTGCTAAAGTAAAACTGGATGCATCATACATGCTTTGTGTCTTTTATCCTTTAATGGTGTTTTATCGGTTCTCCTTGGAGTTTATTCGGATCTTATTGGTTCTTTTGATCTTTAGTTTCTTTCGCGGTAGTTTATTTATACGTAGTGTTTTTATGCGCTAGCTTACGCGAGATTCGAGGAAGAGTCAAAGCATTTCAAGCTTCAAGAAAGATCCAGAAGAGTCCAAGTCGGAAGACACAAGCTTCGAGGAAGAACTTGAAGACATCGACCTCGACAGAAGAATCTAAAGACTAAGAACTCGAAGATTAGGAAATTGTTCATCAGGCAAGCTCTACTTCTCCTTGATCATGATTGAACCTACTGTTTTCGCATTGCACCTATAGAGCCTGCTCTCGTAATATGCATTGCTTGTTATTTTACTACTTGTGTAGTTATGGTCCTACTTGCTTACTGGTGTTGATGCCACTTATATAGGCATTTAAAACCAGAATCCTTGATTACCCTTGTTTACCCATCACCTTGATAACCCTAAGACAGTACCATCATTTCTATGATGGCACAATTACCTTGCTACTAGAATGCTTAGGACCCCTCGCAATGTTTCTACATTGCCACGCCTCTCACATACTTGTTTTTACAAAATATGTTAAATGAGTTTGGTGGTGTGTGTGATACTTGGGGTTGGGAGTAGCACAACTGTGTTAGGTGATGATGATGGAATGAGTTGGACTGCGGGCAAGGCCACTAGTGAAAGGTGGTTTGTGAGATAGCCCACCAGTGTGGGATATGGTGCTTGCCCGGCCACATAAGGACCGGTTCTCTCGACCGTAACCTAACGATTATCCCGTACAACCACGGAACCTGAATGGGAAGACTTATCCTACCTTCTTGGGTACACTTGCAACACCACCGGAGGCTGTTGTAGCAACGGAAGCTCAGGAAAAGACCCGGGGAACGTACCCGCGGTCCGGTCGCGGAACCCAGTGTCGGTGCATGGGAAAGCCGTCTGTCCTTGTTTGTACTCGGATCCTGCAACTCGTTGCGGGAGCACGAATGCACCTGTTAAAATGTGTGTTGTGCCGTAGTGTGACAATTCATTGTCACAGGCCCCTGAGTGTGATTCCGTGGTTGTTTTGCGAAGTGCTCAGTGAAGATGGACTAAGCGTTATCTCACTCTCCGTACAAGAGTGCATAGCCCGTGGGGAAAGCTGTACACCCTCTGCAGAGGATAAGAATTCATCCGGATGTTCGTTGTCGCGGCATATGACACGTTATGGTTCTACGCTCCTTGAGATTAGCCACCTCTTCTATTTTCCTTGGCGTGTGAGTGAGTTGTAGTCAACTCGTGTTTTGGAAGCGTTGGCGTGGATGCCGGGTCGGTATGGCCGCTGAGGTCAGAAGGCCCAACTAAAACTTGGGAACTGGCGGGAATGTTTCATACTCCCCCAGGGCCAACTAACTAAAATACTGGCAAATATCTCCCTGTTTTATCTCTAAATCCTTGACTTGCTTTAGAGAACCCTGCATAAAATTGCTTTCTGCAAATGAAACCCTACAGCCTTCTTCTTGCTAAGACCAAATATGCATGTTCATATACCCTTGAGTAGTGTAGGGCTTGCGGAGTACCTTATGTACTCACGCTCTTGCATATGTTGTGTTTAGCCAGAGACGACTTCGTACGACGATGACGATTAGGTTTTCGGTTCTGCTTCTCAAGTCTGCCTGTGGTGTTAGACCCTGGCTTTCCGCTGTCTGCTTCACCGTTAGTTGGTCGGAGGGACTTGGATATTTCTGAATCCTTGTCGTACCGCCACTAAGGGTGATTAATCAGGTATTATACTTATGTACCTATTCGAAGTATGCTTTTGATTACTATATCTGTGTTCTTGTGCGTATCAGCTACTGATCCAGGGACTGATACATGATGCACAACATACCCTAGAGATGGGGTATGACATCATTAAAATAACAGTGTCTTTGTCATGATCAAATGTGAGCCCCCACATTATAAACATAAACGAATTTAGTACATTTTATTACAGCAACCAGAGGAAAAACTATGATGGGTTTGTGTTACTCCAGATATGCATTTCCTTTACTGTATAATACTACAACAAGTCTTGCTTACACATTTGCCAACGAACCTTGATAATACAACAAAAAAACTCCAGGAAGGGACCGAGACTCTTTCTGGAAAAGAAAATGATTACCCTTGGTTCCACTGGCCCAAAATAAATTCGTGTAGAATTCTCTTTAATTAACTAGTAGAAAACGCAAATCAAAGTCAACTGGACGGAAGCTGAAAAGAATGGATAGTAGATAGCTATGGTTCTCGAGAACTTAGGTAGGTAATCAATCGTGACCTACATGAACTAAGGGAAAACTGGAACAAGTGATTATTAACAAAGCTATTAGGCATTATACTAAAGGTCGCAAAGTATCAGCGGGTGTGCACATCTTGTGCATACAAGACATATCGATTTACCCTTTTCTTGCGCTTTTTACGAAAAACAATGAGTGGCCTTAATTAGCGGAGTTCATGTTTATTTATTGTTTGACTGCAAGTAACACATATCATTGATATATATAGGAACAATACCTGTCCCAGTAATATATATAAGATAGACAAAAAAAAAAAACTACACAAGCCGCACCAGTAGGAACATAACCTGTGCAAATAATAGATTATAATTCATAAAAAAAAGGGACCTGCAGGGGTGCAAGCCGCCCTCAGGCTTTCTTTGTGAGAGAAGGATCTCTCACGCAGATCCAACCCCCCCTCCTCACCCCCCCCCCCCCCCCCCCCCCGTGTTTACCTGTGCTCTTACATCACAGGGGCCAAGAAAGCCTGACCACGGCGGAGCCTTGACCTATGCTTTGCAAGAGGAGACATGACGGGATTTTTTTTTTAACCCTGATCTAAAATTTTGCAAGAGGAGACATGAGGGGATTTTTTTAACCCTGATCTGAAATTCGCTCCCATAGGGAGTCAAACCCAGTACCTGAGGAGTCCAACTCAGGCCACCTAACCAACTCAGCTAGCAGCCCTTTCGCATAGATTATAATTCATAACAACATTAAAATACACTATAATCAAGCAGCTAATATGAACACGTTCGATCTGTTTCAGTCACACGCATGCCCTTGGGGCCTTGCTTCACCATGCCTAGGTGACAGAACGGCGCAGTTGCAGGAGCTGCACAACAGCCTGACCGTGCCCAACGAGCTCGTCAGGTGTTGGCCAACATCCTGGCGCCGGGGGGCCAAATTCTTGTGCGAGTTGCGACAGATGAGAGGGGAATGAAGAGAGAGGGGCGCGGCCAAGGGCTTACCGGAGAGAAGGACGCGAGAGGTGGAGACATCGTCTCCAAACCCGCGCTGCCGCCAAGTCGCTGTCGTCTCCGGTCCACGCCGTCGCAGCCGCCGCAGACGCCTCACTCCCTGTTTCAATCCGGACGGTACGACTCGAGTTTTTCTTCCGGGCCGTCGGGGAGGTGGAAAGGCCGGAAAGGGCCTGGAGTTAGAACGGGCCTGGTGTAACCGAACACGCTTTCCTGGGCAGAACAGTTTTGAGGCCTGCTTGATTATTTCCGGCCGGTTTCGCCACCTTCCGGGCCCGTTTTGGCGTAACCGAACAAGGCCTCAGGGAGATGCCAGTCCCCGCCACGCTCGGCCACGCCTTCCTCTTGGCCTCCCACCACGGCTGCATGCTCGCCGTCGCCCGTGACCTGAAGACGGCGACTCTGGTACGGTGTACCCATTCACCGGCGAATCCGCCGCCCTGCCCGCGCTACCGTTCTCGACGTCCAGCGGCGGGGACGACTACGAGAGCGAGAAGGTTCTCCGTGACTTGGCGTGGGACTGGTCTCCTCATGGCGTCGTGGTGGCAGTGTCCCCGGCCGGCAAGGGCGGCGAGGGCGCCTTCTTCTGCAGCCCCGGCGCCAACAAATCATGGAAGCCCGTCGGCCGTTCCTCCGCCGTCGTCACCAGCGTCACCTACTGCGAAGGCTCGTTCTACCTCTTCGACGGGCGCAGCTGCACGGGTACGGTGGTGAACGCCGAAACCCAGGACGTGGTCGCGGAGATCACGCCGCCGCCGGCGCTGGAGACGATGATGCCCAGGTCGTGGAACTTCCAGGCCAACCTCGCCGTGTCGCGCGACGAGATCCTCCTCATCGTCCAGACAGAGCTGCTGCACGGGGGACTCACCAGCGGCTGGCCAAGGCTTGTCAAAGCGTTCCGTTCCGACCGCGCGAGCCCGGGCAGCAGCTGGTCGGAGGTAGCCGGCGTCGGCGACCGCGCCGTGTTCGTTGACCACCTCCACGCCGTCTACGTCGAGGCCAGTGGACGCAACGGGGTGAGGAGGAACTGCGTGTACGTCGCCAGCTCGCACGAGGAGGTGAACGACGACTACGGGATCGACGCCTGCGGGAGGTACACCGTCCGCGTGCTCGACCTCGCAGACCTCAGCAAGGAGGATCTCTGGCACGGCAACTTGTCCAAGGTGTTCTGGCAATGGCCATCTTGGTCGTTGCGAGAACTGCACTCATCGGTCACGGAGTGATATTCACACTAGTAACAATGTCCTGTGTTTGTATATATGCTTCTTTCTGAAAAGCCAGGATTTAATGTTCTCCGAGGGAGTGATAGATTCAGTGTTAGTAGTAGCTTAGTTAAATTTGAATTGCCTCTCGTTTTTCTTTTCTAAACTTGAGTCGTTTTGTGTTTGCCTTTACTAGACGTGCGATACAAGTCATATCGAGTTAACGGGCAAGATGGAGGTGCTGAAGGGAGACCCGATCCCTATGACTATGTTTATCACAATCTCCCGAAAAAACATCATGTTCTGGCAAAGGCAAAGGACTGCAAACACTGTGGCGCCAAGAGGTTCCCTGGTGAAGGAGCGGCATTCTGTTGTAGGGAGGGAATGGTTCGTATTCATATTCCCGATGTGCCTGCAGAGCTGAGAAGACTTTACACAAGCCAATCAGACAGAGATGCAAAGTGTTTCAGGAACAATATCCGTTACTTCAACTCTCATTTTTCATTCACTAGCATGGGTGTCAAACTCGACCGGCGATATGCTACCGCAGCAGAACCGGGATCTATACATTTAGGATCCAGGGTCAGATATATCACCGCCTAGATCAGTTGTCGCATGGAAACTATTCTGCTAGAAATATGCAGTTGTACTTTTATGACAATGAAGATGATTTTGCACACAGGGTAAAGCGATCACCGCACCTGGATCTTGGGTTAATAAAGCTGATTGTATGTATTCTGGAAGGCAATCCTTATGTTGGGACATTCAAGAGTTTGGGGTCCAAACCAAACCTAGACGAGTATAGAATTGAACTCAACACAAAGATTGATGTGGACCAGAGGAGATACAATGCACCGACAGCTTCTCAGGTTTCAACCATATGGTTGGAAGGTAGTGACCCGAAGAAAATGTTTGAGAGGAGTGTTATGGTCTGTGGAGTATCAGATCGACCGGTTTATATTAAGGCTTACTATGGGTGCTATGATCCTCTAGCGTATCCTTTATTTTTTCCTGGCGGCGAGGCGGGCTGGAATGAAGAAATATTGTATGATGAAACTAAAAGGAAGAAAAAGGCTGGCAAAAAGAAAAATGATGTTCAAGGTGTGTCGCAGTACATATATATAACCAACCTAATAACTTATCTTTTATTTTTCTAAACTAATAGACTAAACTCATGGTGTTTCTTTTTTGTTGACATGGTAGACACGCATGAAGACTTCCCATCCGCGATGGACATAGACGACGAAGCCGAAGCAGATGATCGCACTGGGGGACAAGGTTGCTAAATAATATTTATTTAGTGATACAATCTCATAAAATATGTTCAGGTTCTAATAGTGCCTACAACTAACTTTGTTGCCACTGCTAATTCCAGGTGGTGACCCTGAATCTAATAAGAAGTATGTGAGCGCAAGAGAGTATTATGCTTACAAGCTTCAAATCAGACGTGGGGAGTTCAATGTTTTGTTTTACGGTAAACGACTCTTGCAGCAGTGGATCGTAGATATGTACATTAAGGTTGAGTCTATGCGTCTTAACTGGTACTCTCTCCCTGCCCACCAGAAGATTATTCGAGCCGACCTATATCATGTATGCACATTTCAAAAATTGAGGCTACAGATAAAGGGGATGGGCAGCAAGCTGTTATTTTTAACGTTCGCATAGTGCTTGATAAACGCTTACTTGTCTGGTTGATTGATCACTCATGATGCTGATTTTTCTTAAATGCTGAGTTTTCTTACTTAATTGTCTGGTTGATTAATCCTAAGTCATATATATTATGTGGTTGGTTTTATTTTTTAGTGACTAAGGAAACATTTGCTATATATGTTAAAAATGTGGTACTGTTCTTTAACACGTTTAATTAACTCAAAACGGCGATTTTTTGAGAATGCTGAGCGAAGCAATTTAAAGAGATGTTTGGTATTATTTTTAAGTAACTAAGGAACCATTTGCTATATTCACTTTTATTATGTTACCTGCAATTTGCTTTTATTATGTTACCTGCAATGTGCTCTGTTCTTGATGAAAATGATTATAAAGTCCTATACTGTAGATAAAAAAAGTAATTTTATAGACCACGTGTAAGTGGGTGCAAATCGATTTTTCATGTTTATCTGGCCTACTAACACATTGTATCGTACATGCCTAAATATACTATTGCTTGTGTTTGTTATTGTCATTTTCTCTACTAACTTGGGATGTACCCATACAGGGAGTTCTCGACACTCTTGCAACCGGAGAGGCAAGGGCATCACTGACTGGCAAAAGAATTGTGCTACCTAGGTCCATGACTGGTTGTGACCGTGATGTGCAACGGAGGTACCTTGATGCAATGACCTTAGTGCAGCGTTACGGGAAGCCAGATTATTTCATAACTATGACATGCAATCCGTATTGGCCTGAAATCATCCAGGAGCTATTGCCTGGCCAGACTCCGCAGGACCGTCCAGAACTTGTGGCACGAGTGTACAAAGCGAAGCTGCGAGATTGTGAGGATTATTTGGTTAAGAAACAACATTTTGGTGAGGTTGCTGCCTATGCTCATGTCACGGAGTTCCAAAAGAGGGGTCTGCCACATGAGCATTTGTTATTAATTATGAAAGAAGGGAGTAAGATAAAATGTCCAGATGAGTATGACAGAAAAGTATCTGCTGAAATCCCGGACAAGAAGAAGTACCTGGTCTTGCACGATCTTGTTTGCAAACACATGATGCATGGCCCTTGTGGTGTTCTCAACAAGGATTGCCCATGTATGATAGATGGAAAATGCCGGTTTCGTTACCCTCGGCAGTTTTGTGAAGCCACACAGCAGGGGAAAGACTCGTACCCAATATACAGGCGACGGGATGATGGCCAGAAAGTTGAGGTCAGGAACGGCACGTTGGACAATCGATGGGTTGTTCCCTACAACCCCACCCTACTTATGCGATACAATTGTCACATCAATGTGGAAATATAAGTCCGTCAAGTACCTGTATAAATACATCTACAAAGGTCATGATCGTGCATCTTTCTCGGTCGACAAGTCAGAGAATGAAGATACCGTGGTTGATGAAATCAAACAGTACCGAGATGCGAGATGTATAACACCGTCAGAGGCTGCATACAGGCTGTATCGGTTTCCTCTCTACTATGTCTCGCCTCCTGTTTTACAGCTTGCGGTTCATCTTGAGGGGATGCACATGGTTTCATTCAAATCAACCTCTGACTTGAATGAAGTTGCCAAAGACCCAAAGAACCAGAGATCAATGTTGACTGAGTGGTTTAACACCAATGCGACAGAGCCCAAAGCTCGCAAATTCCTGTACATACAGTTCCCCGAATGGTTTACTTGGAAGAAATCAAAAAAGCGTTGGGAATGAAGAAAACAACGAGCTCAAATTGGCCGTCTTGTACATGCAAGCCCATATGAAGGGGAGCGGTACTACCTTAGGCTTTTGTTGACTCATGTGAGAGGTGCTACGTCATTCAAGAGTTTGAGAACTGTTCGTGGAGTAACATGTGAGACCTTTAGAGAAGCATGTGACCTGAGTGGACTTCTTCTATCTGATTCTTATTTAGACGATACCTTAACAGAGTGTGCTATATGGAAAATGCCTAGGTCGTTCCGACAATTGTTTGCTATAATCATGGTTTTTTCTGAGGCAAATAATATTCGGAAGCTGTGGGAAAAGCATTTTGATCCACTCTTTGAGGACTTTCGGCGGACAATTTCCGATCCCCATGAGCTTGAGCAGCGGGTACTCTTGGATATTGAGCGATGTGTTCAATCAATGGGCAAGGATCTGGATGGCTTCGGCCTACCTAAGTTGGACGACAAAGGTAATCAATCGCCCTCAATCATCGAGTTTTTCATTTCATTACTTTCTATCTCATAAATAAAATTTAATATTCTTGCAAATCTGGTAGATCGACATACTGTCAAGTGGAGTATTTGAGAATGTTTTTTTATATAACCTCATTTGTCTCAAACACTAGCTACCTGATAAAGGATATATATGTGACCTCCCAATATAGTTAACTGAGTTGGTTGATGTCCCTCTCACTACATTTCTCAGTTGAGTATCGACATACTGTAATTACCAAGCATTTTTTTTTCATCTCTTATCCTGATATTGCCGAATCTAATTAATATCTGGACCATATACCTGATGCTAAAATTGGCATTTTAATTGATATCTGGACAATAGCTCTATTTTTTCGGCAACAAAGATTGCATGTCTGATAAGGAGAATTGAAATTTGTTAATGCTCCTCTGTTGAGGACCTGATCAAGGATATATTTCTGGCATGCCAATATATTTGACTGGTTGTTACTTGTTATGTTACCTGTGAGTTGCCAATATATTTAACTGTTATTTGACCTGATCATGTACTTATATGTTTAATGATCTGGACTGAAATTCTTTCTATGTCAACATATCAATATTTATGAAACATCAATTGTTGCAAAGTTTGCTACCTACAGCCTTATACGAAAAAAATTTGTACCATCAGTATTAACCATGTTTACTTTTCTTTGTTCCAGGACGCAAAGAAAGGGACCACTACAGGGAGTTGAATGAGGAGTTGGCACTCGGATTCGATGAAGACCATTTGAAAATTGTGGAGACACTCAACGCTGAGCAGAGGGCAGGATTTGATGAGATCATGGATCATGTGACTTCTGAAAAGGGTCGGGTGTTTTTTATTGATGGTCCCGGAGGAACCAGAAAGACGTATCTCTACAAGGCCTTGATCGCAAGAGTACGTTCCATGGGTTTCATAGCCGTTGCTACTGCTACATCTGGCATAGCGGCATCTATTATGCCTGGTGTTCGGACAGCACACTCCAGATTCAAGATACCAATTAAAATCAGCGATGAAAGCATGTGCAACTTCACTAAGCAGAGCGGTACTGCTGAGCTCTTTCGCTCAGCCAGTCTCTTGATATGGGATGAAGTTGCGATGACAAAGAGACAATCCATTGAGTGTCTGGATAGATCCTTGCAAGATATCATGGGCTGTGATGAACCATTTGGTGGCAAGATTATGGTTTTTGGAGGAGATTTCAGACAGGTTCTTCCTGTGGTTCCGCGGGGAACTAGAGCTCAGATCACCAATGCCACCTTGCAGAGGAGCTATATATGGGACCGGATTCGCAAGATCAGGCTCACTCAAAACATGCGTGCACAGTCAGACCCGTTGTTCTCACAGTATCTTCTCAGAGTTGGTGATGGAGTTGAGGAGTCAGTTGGGGATGATTATATCCGTCTTCCGGAGGAGATTGTTATTGAGTATGATGAAGATAAAGGTATTGAGAAGCTTATTGACTACATTTTCCCTGATCTCTTGGCAAATGTCAGTGGCGCCGCTTACATGAGTTCTTGTGCTATATTATCAACGAAGAATGAGTACGTTGATCAACTGAACTCCAAGATGATTGAGACATTTCCGGGCCCTTCCAAAGTGTTTTACAGCTTTGACTCAGTGGAGGATGACCAGACCAACAATTACCCCATTGACTTTCTAAACTCTCTTACGCCGAATGGGCTGCCACCTCACGAGCTGAAGATCAAGGTGAATTATCCTCTAATATTGCTGCGCAACCTAGACCCGCACAATGGCCTGTGTAATGGCACACGCTTGGTGGTCAGGGGCTTTCAGAACAACGCCATTGATGCGGAAATCGTTGGTGGTCAGCATGCTGGTAAGAGGGTGTTCATTCCGAGGATACCTCTTTCGTCATCTGAGGATTTGACGCTCCCCTTCAAATTCAAAAGGATACAATTCCCTGTGTGTTTGAGTTTCGCAATGACAATTAACAAAGCTCAAGGACAGACCATCCCTCACGTCGGAGTATACCTTCCTGAACCTGTCTTTGCGCATGGTCAGCTCTATGTCGCGTTGTCCAGGGGTGTGTCACGAAAGACAACTAGGGTCCTCGCCAAACCTAATAAATTATTGGACCCTACGGTGAAAAGCACGAAGAATATTGTGTACAGGGATGTCCTAAACTCTTGATTGATGTATATTTGTATATTCAAGATTAATATTCAGGTTGATACATTCCCAAACCGAATAAGAATATTGGGAGGGGTACCTTGTATATCCAAGATTAATATTCAGCTTGATACATTCCCATTGATTTAGATGCAGACATGGGATATTTACTTCATTATGGAAATAAATTGGCGAATGATTTTTTATTTTTCATCCTTCGTGAATTGCAAATAAATCGGACATAACTATATGTGGCAGAATCATGTACCTTACTGTGATATTTATTTGCCGAAATAACATTTGGCTGACTTATTTTCTTGTTTTTTGTGATTGATTTCCTTAATTATATACCTTCGTGTGATTTATTGCCAAAGGCATGTACCTTCGTGTGATTTATTTTCTTGTTTTTTTTGCTTCATTTCCGAAATAACATTGTTGATTTTTGTGCTTTGAGGTTGCATGAAAATGAAGACTCTCAAATAAATATGGTCGCTATCGTTACCGGCAACGAATAAGAACTATGCGCCACGTCATGTTTTTTATGTTTCAAAGACAATGTCGTTATTTGTCATATTTTTGAGCTTGTCGTATTAATGTCGTTATGGTACTTAAATGCAATGATGTCAAATAAGTGTGTTTTTTTATGATACTTACACGGTGCATTATATTATTTTTATTTATGATATATCCTACCAAGTGATGTCATTTTGTCGAACACGTGCGTGGCGCACGTGCATTTTTACTAGTAGTAGTATAGGATCCTAATTGTAGAGCCGTTGTTCTAGAATAGTATTGAGTTTGTCCCATATATATTGCCCCCTATCAAAGCTCTACTGTTAACACAAATCATATTCATAACATGGTATACAGAGTCACCGATTAGGGTTAGATTTTTTTTCATCCTCTGCTGTGCACACCTCCAGGAGGAGTCACTACATCTCCCGGGGGAGGCCTCGTCTTGTTTTTGCTTCATTGCGCTGTCCATGCCCTTGGATGTTGTTCCGTCTGTGGCCGGAACGACCTATTAGTGGCGGCCGCTCTCCATCATCGGGTTGCCACGGCCAGATTCCATCACCATCGCCGCTTCGGCCATCGTTCCGGCCGCCGCAGTCATCTTGTGACTACTTCGACTCCTTCATGCCGCTGTTGCGGCCTTGTCCCTGGCTTCTATCGCAGCCTCGTCTCCTGACGCTGTTGCTGATCCGTCGCAGTCTCCTTCCCGACCGCCATTCAGGCTGGTTCTCGTAACATCATCGTCTTCGAGTCGTCATCCGTCTTTTTCGTGTGGATCCACGACGGGGGCTCCTATTTATACTGCGTGATGCAGGGCACGAACATGTAGCGCGGCCCACCAAGGCCTGCTCCAACCACGAGCCACGCGTTCCACAGTTCTGCGCTTCATAGCGTGTTCCGCTTTTTGACTTTTTCTAACGTGCGGTGCAATAAAATAGGTTAATTAGTGCTAGGATTTTTCTCTGTCATGTAACGTGGTGTTCTTGTGCCTTGGCTACTGAAACCTGGCAGTGGAATTAGCGTTGGGATGTTTTTTTTTTAATTTTTGTTTCACGCATAACTTCCCTACAACATTCTTTGGAACAATCAATTTCTTTCGATGGAACATTTGGTTTTTTTTCTTGGAACATTTGGTTAAGAAGGCTAGAAAATTTGGTTGTAATTGCTAGAACAATTAGTTTTCCTTCTTGGAACATTTGGTTAAGAAGTCTAGAACAATTAGTTGTAATTGCTAAAACATTGTTTGAAATAGTAAAAGAAAAATATTAAAACATCAAATTTAAAATGTTGATTTTCAAAAATTCAAAATATTTATCCATGTAGGATTTTTTTTGTTGCACTAATTGAAAGGGTCATTGTGGTTCAAACAGATTTGAAAATGGAGTTACGGTTGAAGAGAAAAATCAATTTAAAGTTTGCATTTAAACCAAAATCCGCTCTGCCAGTAAGAAAATGACACATGGCAAGCCCGGTTGCACCGCGCCTCAGCCCGCCTGTTGCACCGGGTCGTCTCCGCAGGCCGGCGTGGCAGGCTTTACACCGCTAGTTCCCTCCGCGCACACATCTCAAATCGCGTTATTTGAAAGCTCCAGATAACACGTGCTACATATAGAAATTCCGATCCACGGCATCACATCCTTGTCTGCTTGTCCGTAGACTTGCATCCAGCTTGTGTAGGCTACTCCCGTCACATGGACGTTGACGTCTTTCTGGTGGTCAGGTGCTTTGTTGTTTTTTTGCTGCTTGTAGTTGTTCGAGTCATTGATCATTCATTATTTTCCATCTAGTCTAATTTAATGTTTTCCCCTGTGTTCACATCTAAATATTCTTTTTCATATTTGTCTTCTATGAGAGTCCACATAATCTTTTGTCAATCAGCCATTTTTATTGTCATCACTACTTGCGGTTTGTTAAGTAGTGTTTTATCTTGTCATCACTACTTAATTGCATTTCTGCACGGTTTGTAAGAAGTGTTTTAACTCATCTCATTTTGCTACTTGCGGTTTGTAAGTAGTGTCACTTCTTACGATTTGTTAGAAGTGTTTTATCTCGTCTCTTTACACTACTTGCGGTTTGTAGTAGTGTTTTTTTTTTAATTCTCTTTTCGGGTCGACTCAACGAATTATCGAGACTCCCCTGGATGATGAATTTGAAGTTAGATTTTGAATGTATTATTTTTACAATAAATCTTGATGTTTAATTTATTTTATCTCTTCAGATGCAATGCTATTGCATATGCCTTGAATTTTAGGAAAGGTGTTAAGGGTACAATTGATATTCATAACAAAAGTCACTACAAACCTTTTTTTTATTTTGCGAAGTAGTGAACACAAACCTTCGGGTATCACTATGTTTCAAAACAAGCAGAGGACTCTTATCTTATATTTATGGAAGAAGTCCATATCACTCATCACTATGTTTCAAAACAAGCAGAGGACTCTTATCTTATATTTATGGAAGAAGTCCATATCACTCCCCTGAAGTATAACCAAAGTTCACATAACCCCTTAAACTATCTTTTGGTTCATTTTACCCTCTAAACTATGTGACTTGGTTCAATTCACCCCTGAGTACAATTTGTCTTTTTTATTTCTCCATGCACAAATTGAATTTTAATTTAAAATTTTGCATGTATGTAGTGAATATCACAATGTATGTTAGAAAAATATATCATGAATTTTTCGTTGTTATTTTCAATATAATATTGTGTCCCAATGATGGGGAAATATCAGTTGCACAAGAAGTATTAGGTGCACATGTGCACTACTTTTTGTGCACCTGATATGTCCTCCCCAATGATTACTTAAATATTAAATATCTCATCCTATCAAAATAATGAATAAAAGGAACTTTATATTTTTTATTACATGAGTTATGATGTCTATTATCATCTCGCAAGAATTGAACCTAATGCCACACTTGTGCATGAAAAAATTAAAAAACAAAAGGACAAATTGTATTAAGGGGTAAATTTAACCAAGTGACATAGTTTAGGAGGTGAAATGAACCAGAAAATAGTTTAGGAGGTTATGTAGACTTTGACTATACTTGAGTGGAGTAATTTGGACTTTTTCCTTTATTTATGAATTGGTTATTTTTTTAAACCTTCACATTAATTATAGAAAAATTCTAGAAATTACCAGAAAAAAAATCCGGTTGACGATTTAGATGGTCAGAAACCCGTCGCCGTGGGATATGACAGGTGAATCCCACCTGAATCGATACTGGATTCCTTGCCGAACCTGTCCTTGGTTACATATTTCTGCTGGAGTCTCCAGTGTGATTCAGATGCATTACACAGGCTAATTCCATGTGAAATCGATAGTATATTCCGTTTTTTGATGTCGAAGTTGTCCTGACTCACGTGTTTCCTGCTGGGCATCCACCGTGATTCAGGCGCATGAATCCTTTTGGTCTCTTTTTTTTTTTAAGTAAAATGCGGCAGGTGCTCTGCCCTTTCATTAAGAAGGAAGCAATTAGTCCAAAGCAGCCATAGCTGCCCAGAAATAACAAAAGAAAAACAATGAAACGAAAAGAAGCTGCTCCTATCGAAACACACCGGCCAGGCATCTGACCGAGCTCTAGAGCTTGGCTAAAAAGAGAGAAAAAAAAAAGGCAGCCCCTGAAGCTGACTAAGAAAAAACACACAAGCTAGTGATCCAGTAATGCATACAAGAAGAAGCAACTATAGATGTCACAACTTGCAGGCTACTCAGCTTGATTCTTTTCATCCTTCCCCGGGTGTAGTGAAAGCATGTGTAGTGTAGTTAAAACCAATTAAAGTAGCATCGAATCATATAAGCATGTGTAGTGTAGTGAAAGCTCAGAAACTACGTGGGGAGTGAGCATTTTGCTAGGCTCCATAAGAAAACTCTAATTTTTTAGGCCACCTTAACATCCCACAAAGCAAACCATTCCTTTTCTTCAGCTCTAGAAATTGATCTTTTCGCCATGTTCTCCATATATGTTGTGTTTCTTTGTTTACTAATCGAACATAGAAGATGCCACTCTTCTCATAATAATGCCAGGCCCAAACATCCATATGTCAACGTGTGCTCAAGGGGATGTTGAGGATCGCTTCCCTATCCAAAAGTCTAAAGAAATCCTCCAACAACTGAAGATCCCACGACATCGTAGTTGAGTCTATGATCTCACTTACTCTTTGCGGAGGGTGGGCGCCAATGCATGTTACGGATTTGAGCAGGTCGTCCCTGGGCAACCAATTCATCGTCTAGATATCTATCTGCTCCATGTGCCTATTCTCCTTGTCTAGATATCTATCTGCTCCATGTGCCTATTCTCCTTATCAAACCACGTTGCAGCACATCTCTTCCATCGAGTATAACATACCAAATTTTGGGCGGCGAAGAACCAAGACTAGCTTATAGAAATTCATCAATGGGGTAATAAATTGCTTTAAGAATTTCCATCCTGCACAATAATGCGCTAAGCCTGCTTAGCCAACAAAGCTAAATTAAAGAGCTCAAAATCTCTAAAGCCGATACCTCGCATGAATTTTGGCTTGACCAATTCATCCCATGCTACCCAATATGGTTTTTGTTTTTTACCATCCTTACTGGCCCACCAAAACTTGCACAACAAACCATCCAAATGCTGGCATAAACCTCTTCGTACTCCGAAGCATGACATAGAGTTCGTGGGAATAGCTTTAACGATAGATTTAATTAAAACATCTTCACCGCCAGCCAATAGATACTGCTCTAGCCATCCTTAAACTTCCTCCCATACCCTATCCTTCAGGTACTTAAAAGCACCATTAGTAGATAATCCCACATTATACGGCATACCCAAGTATTTTTGGCTAAGCGCCTCATTATGTACATTGTGAGCTCCATGTTGATCACCTCTTATACTTTATTTCGTGAACGTGCAATGCACATATTTCATTAAGAAGAATAGAGTTTACAACACACCCCCACACCGCCCCGCCAGACGGGCGGGGCGGACAACACACACTTGATCAAAGACGACTACTCAAACAAACAACGGAGCGACCTAAGCCTATGACTAAACCTAACACACCGTGATCTTGATGTGAACTAGGGTCCCGATCTTCCGAAAGATTCAGATAAATAACGATTTGGCAGAGACTTGACACACTTTGATGGCTAGTTCTCGATTTTCCTTCAAAAAATTCTCCGATTTCTCTCCTTCCAAAGATTCCACCAAGCATATAGAATTATTCCTGTGTGAAGCCTTGGGTTCCTCCCCTCCACTGATCGCACCCTCCTGTGTAGCCTCATCATCAATGTGTTGTCCCTGTTGGCCTGCAAAATGAAACCATGAATCCTTTTGGTCTCATCTAACCAGGCACATAAAAGAGATGATTTTAGCTTTTGCCTTACTGATATTGCATAGAGGAGCACAATCCTGGGGTGATGAACTCGATGTGGACGAGACCTATCGATTAAGCAACAATGAAATCGATTTGAGCGAGGCAGAATCCGTCCGGCAATGAAGTTTCAATTTGATGTTGTAGACTTTGGTGGCCTTGATGGCACCAACATCGCTGCGACTGCAAGCTGTTGCATCACAGACAACAATGGCAGAGTCCGTATTATTAGATAAGCAACTACTGATGGAGCCATTCCAATCCAATACTCTCTCCGTTTCAAATTATAAACAGTTCTGGGCTTGGGCATAGGAATTAAGGAGAGGTGGAAAAGTGATGGGCATAGAAAACAATGAGAAGTGAAAAAAGAGAGAGATAGCGATAGACACAGGAAACGATGCATTGAGAAGTGGGAATGAGAGGAGACAAATACATTGGGAAGTGAGAACTACCTATATTTTGACCAAAAAAAATTGAATGCTAGATCTACTTGTATTATGAAACAGAGGGAGTAATCTCTTTCGTCGTGCCGCCGGACCAGGGAGCCAGCCGTTTGCCAATGAGGCGAGGGCAGCCGCGACCAGGCATCCAGCTCCATATCAGCAAGAGGCACCAATGTCAATTCAAATCAAGCATTGTTGTCGGTGATCACGATTGTCAGAAAGATCAAAGCCAAGCAAGAAGCGATACAATGATCAGCAAGAAGCACCAGCGGAGATTAAAATAGAGATCCGTTTGCTGACGGTCACCAGATGAACACATGAAAACCATGCAAGAAGCTAAGCAGACATGGATCCAGGCAACAAAGGAACCACGCCGGTAAGCTCAAGCCATTTTCTGTTGGCAGACGGCCTCATAAATAGCCACTACTATATATGTGGCATTCTCCATTGTGAAATACCTATTCCATAATAATAAGATTAACCTTAGGTTCGGTTGGGTCTAGGAAATAATTATTAACGTGAAGAATATTGATTAGATGATTTGGGAGTGTGGATGAGTACTTCCAATACTGACTGGAGCATTGACAGATCAAAGGACTATTTGATACATTGGAACTGGTTCTAATTCACAGCTAGTCCCTAATTAAGTTTGACAGTAAGAATGGCTCCATGCTGGGTTGGGGTACTGTATAAACCAGAGTCTTTGCTATCCCGAAAATTGGCTGTGTCAACTATGGTTTGCGCAAGCTCCTAAGTAGGCTGCCGTAGTATACTTGTTTAAAGGGAAAATGGAAATCACGCATAGGTTTAAGCCGGCATTTGAGCTTGCTTTTGGTTATTAGGCCTAACTAGTTCACGCGTACAAATACAGGGGGCAGTTTGGCGTCTAAAACAGAGTAGGCAGAACAGGGCACATGGGTTTCTGTTAGCAGAGCGAGCTTCGCTCATGGCGGCGGCTGGCCAAAGGGAAAAAAGAGCTCATGGTCAACCATGGCTGCCCACGATACGGCAAAGCATCTCGGAGAGGCGCACGACGGCTCAATATGGCAACACGGGTAAAAGCTAAGCAGAGCAGCAGCATAGGAACGGCGGCGACCGTGCGGCCGGACGCTGGCTACAGGCCGAAAGGCCACATTGGGCCAACAGAACAGGCTGAGCTGGCTGCAGCTGAATGGGCTTGTCTAGGCAAAAGAAATGGTTCAGAGCCCAAACATATATTTGGATGGGAAATTGATTTCGAATAAAACAACAAACCAAGGGAAATCCAAATGAATAGCATAAAAACACATAATATCTAATAATATCAAATCACTCAAACAAAAATAAAGATCTTGAACAAAACATTTCGCACAAATTTTATCCCGAAAAAACGGATGTTACATCCCTAACCACTTCTTTTTGGTATTCATTGCATCACTTGTTAGGGCTCGCCCCTTCTTAGATCGAGTTCCGACAATTTATCAACTAGCACTTCCGGAATATGTATCTATTAGCATGTGACTTTCGAAGGGCCCATAACACGTTTTTTGTCATAACAATTACAACAAAACCTTTGCCCCCGCCATCATGATATGACCTAAAAGTATGCGCCAACCTATGCTTCATCGCGAGGGCAGGTTAGAAAAAGCATGGACAGTGTGTCCTTTGTCCCGACGGATCAGCGAAATCAGATATAATCATTTCATCACTTATAAACTAGGTATATCAACATAAAAATAATTAGTTACACAAAATCTTTTCCAAAACACGCTATCTAAAATATAAAATTACAGAAATGATAAACTTTTTTGATCAGAAGGGTATGACGACATAGAGAAATATTGAAACCACATAAATGTTGTGCTTATCTCTACTACCTAATAAGGTTAACCAGGGTTGTTAGAATGTAATTTTAAACCCTCTGCCGATTAAGTTCATGTCGAATTCATGTTACAGAATCAGAGTTTTTGTCAATTTTGCATTTTTTATGGATTTCCTTCAGATCCTAGAGGAGGAGATCAATAAAGCAAGAACTAAGAAAGCCATGAAATCCCGAAAAATTGAACCCAAACCCAAATCCCTCGCGAGAGCAAGCTAGAAGACGGAGCCGTGGAAGCAGGTATTATCATGTCATCACGGTATGAATGTCACAAATAAGTTTCACATACAAACGACAAACTTTTCCTGATCGGAACAGTCTAACATAAACAAATATTAAAACCACATATCGCCATATCGGCTGAACTTAATTTGCGTAGGCAAGAAACGGAAGACTCGGAAAATGGACGTCTCACTGGGAATTAAGTTCAGTATCCGATTGATAATACGCTGATTATTCCCTGTCACGTGGTTCTGGCCATCCGAGTTCCAGTACGGTTGCGGTAGGACAGAGCCACATAGATCGCAACATAGGTGTAACACCCCTACTTTTGGAGCCAAAAAGAAAAGGAGAAAAGAAAAATAAAAAGGAATAAAAATCACTCCAAATTAAAATTTTGTCCAACCTCTCACCTTGAAATGATTTTTTCAAAATAAAATTCACTAAATAAATTAAACTTAGTTCAAATATGGAAATTCTGAAATATAAAATTTATGCTCAAGTGTTTGCTTCATTTAAAAATATACTAAAAATTGGAAGCTTTTGAATTTTCAACAAGTAAAATCAAAGTAGGATTAAATCCCAAATTGATTTTCAAAATTTTGAATTTAAATCTGCATCAAAATCTCATCATATGCATTTCTGAGTTTTATTTGAATTGCTTTGAGTGTTTGATCAACCTTTGCTTTTGTTTGAATTTGAAATTCTTTCAAATTCAAATTCCAAGAAAAGTTCAAACTATTTCATTTCTTGCAGGCTGCTTCTTTCCTCTTCATCCTCTGGCCCAGCCCACCTCCCTCTCTTCCTCCTCCGAAAACGCCAGTGGGCCGCGCTCTCTCTCCCTGGCCCAATTCCTTTTTCCGCGCCAGCCCAGCCCACCTCTCCTCCTCCCCGTCTCGCTGATGTATCACCCTGATTTTCAGGTTTTAGAATAAACTAAAATTTATATAGAATTAAATAGGGTGTTAACATTTTTATTATGCAAAAGCTTTATTTTCTAAAATAAATCAATTAATATAGGTTATATAAATTGCTTCTTGCATTCATGCTGAGTAGATTTGCAGCAGGATTTTATTTGTGTTAAAAATCTTATTTCAAATTCGATAGAAATTCGTTTAGAGTAGAAAACAAATGTTTTAATCCTAAACTCTTATGTTTTTCTTTCGGGAATCCTAAACAAATGTTTTCCCGTGTACGTTCTGTAGCAGCGGCCGCATCCAATCGGATACGGAGCAGAGTCCTGGACGTACCAAAGTGCTTTTCCTCTTCTCCCGTATATTAGTAAAACCTATTTTGCTCAAAAACTTCTTATCTCTAAGAAAACCAACGCCGCCGCCATTCTATTGGTGAGTAGCCGTATTGCGTTCCATCGCCTTGAGACGCCACGGACGTCGCCGACCAAGCATCGGCATTGCAGGGCAACCAGGAGTTCATGAAGCTGATCCTCGTCGAGTCGCCGATCGCCGGCAGCCTGCTTCAAGACGAACGCCGAGGACCACCATGGTCATCACCACCGACGCTGCAGCTAGCCTGATCTCCGGAGGACGCGATCATCAGATATGGCGAAGCAAGCCATCGTCGACCGTCGCCGCTACTTGTTCCGAAGCCCCTCGGTGAGAAAACCATCCAATCTCGTTAGCTTTTGTTTTCTTCGAGTACCGCATAGCAGCGTAGTCCTTCTTCATCGAACTTGCTGTTTGCGTTCATGGCGTAGTCGCAGTAGATAGTTGCCGCCAGCTGCTTCAATTTCTGGTTGCGTTCTCATCCAAGAGAGGTAGCTAAATACGGCCAGTACTAGGTAGATAGCAGCGTACGTCTTCTTTTATCCAATCAATTCTTGCATGCATGTTGGATCGTGATTCCAGTACGTGAGCAGTTCCAAAGGTGATTAGATTAGTTTAAGAGCTATGCATCAGCATGACGTTTTGCCCACGCAACATACTGTATTTTCAGTATAAACTAATTTTGCTAATCACGTTTACAATGACAGTTTTTCAGTAAAACCCCTGCTACTTGTAAACCTTATAACTTTTTCATACGAAATCCGATTTACTTGATTCTTGCACCCACGCGATCATCACAACGTAGGCTTTCTGTTGATATGTTTTGTTTGCCATGAATGTACTGTTTGGACTGTTTTCTTAGTCTTGCTTGTTGCTTGTTTGTCGGTATTATTGCGCGGACAGAATCGGTTCAAGAGACGTCATTCAATCTTCAGGATCAAGAGTTTGAGGTGTTTGAGCAGCAATTCCAAGAAGGCAAGTGCCCTTGATGCATACTGAACCTTTTTAGGATGTGTCGTTTTTAAACTGCATGCATGAGTCTTAATATGAATCCTATGTTATTGGTTTACTAGTTTTCCATATTATTCCTTGAAGCCTTTGTTCGGGTGGTATGTTTATGGTTTGGGTAGATCAATGCTAGTGCTTTTGGGAACCGGTTAAATTAATTTGACTAATGCTCTATTTAATTCACTGGGTTGGTAATTGTTTAGCAACACATAGAGCTTAGGGAATCTGGACAGGCTGGATTGCTTGGTATGGTGCCGTTGTGCACGAGATATTGGTTTGTGTTGGTGCCTGTGCTAGATTCTAAGGACCGGTTCGTGGACATGTAACCCGGCTGAACAGCGCAACCACGTGGCTTAAATGGGTGCGGCTTAGCTAATTAAATAGTTGTCTCTTATTTACTGTAGCACCATTCGGTTGTTGTTTGGCGCAAATGGGGGCTACGGCCGGCAAGGTAAAATGGACTTGTCCGTTGTAGCGAATCCTAGCGGGTGTTTACAGGGTACGAGACGCTATTGAAAGGCTTTTCAATGTTTACCTGGCTTGACACCACGGAAGTGTAAAGCAAAAAGGGATAACATTGACTCGTGGTGAATGTGTGCAAACCTTGCAAGGATAAAAACTGTCATGACAGCCGTGCTCACGGTCAAGAGCGAGCTTGGACTTCTTCGCGATTAGTGGGATGGTTGGTTGGTTTGGTTTGGTAGCCAAGTGGTGGGAACTTGGTGAGTCGGTAGTCGGATGGGGTAATCCGATGAGCTTTTCCTTGATGTTACTTTGTTGGAGCTTGGAGAATTACACCTAGTAAATAGGTTGCTTTTATAAATGTATCTTGTTGCATTAGTGCAGTAAACCATGTGTCAGCTTTTCTTGATATTTGCCAACATGTCATATTATTTCCTACACTTGCGGAGTACGACATGTACTCACATTTGCTATTCCCCCTCTTTGTTTGGATAAACAATGGCTGCTCAGACAATGGAGGTGAAGTGGACTACAACGACGATGACTTCGATCCGGATGCTCCATACTAGGCTGGTGTTTCCCCCGGACAACGCCTGTGGCAGATGGGATAGTCGTTCCGCTAGTTTAATATTCGCTACTCTGTTATTTCTATTTTAGACCATGAGTCACTATGTAATAAATGTTTATCGTTAACCTGGCATTGTAATAATGGTATTTCACTATTTTGTCGCTGCATGTATGAATAACTGATCCTGGCATACATGTGGTGTGCATTCGGTTGTCTCTTTGAAACCGGGTGTGACAGCTGACGTGTGGGCCCGCCCTGTCAGCTTCTTCCCCGACGCGTCCTGTCGCCGCCACGAATCCCGCGCCGCCCATGCCATCGCCCATCCCCGCCTGCCGGGCGACGCCTTGGCCGCCACAGCTCCGCGTCGTTAAAAACCAGCCGAGCCCTTCTCTCCTGTGCGCCCCCGGAGCTCTCTCTCTCTCTCTGTCTCTCTCTCTCTCTCTCTCTCTATTCTCTGGCGATCACTCCCGCCGCCGTGGGAGCGCGTCCCCTTCACCTCCCTCTGCCCAGCGAGCACCACCAAGCCGCACTCTACCCCGGCGCGCCCCGGTCCGCGCAGCCGAGCCGCACCCGAGGAGATCGACGACGAGCTCCTCGTCGTCGCCCTCCCCTCCGGTTCCGGCCGCCCTCCGCTGTTCCCCGGCCTCGCTGCACCCCTAGGTGAGCTCCCCGAGCTTCTTTCTCTCTTCCGCGCTCTCCTTTTTCCCCCTTTCCCCGCGCGCGCAACCCATTCCCATTGCTCACCGGAGCTCCGCCCCTTTCCGGCGAGCCACCGCAACCACCCCACCGCTCCCCGTCGACGACACGCGCCACTCACAGCTCTGCCATCGCCCTCTCGTCCTCCGCGACGAGGTCCCCTCACCCCTCGTCAACTCGACGCGCTGGCGGCGAGCTTTCCGGCCACCCGCGGTCCACCAAACACCGCGTGCACCGAACCGTGGACCCGGTCCACGAGACCATAGACTCGGTCCACGAGTTTTTCAATAGAAAAATAATTCTCAAATCCCAGGAAAATCCCCGGGCCCTGTACATTTTGCAGATAAGCCCCTGACCTTTTAAATAATCATGTTTAAGCCCTGCCTTTTTACAGAAAAGTACCTAAACTTTTCTGTAATTATGTTTTAGACCCTATCTTTTTGCACCAAAGCCCCTAAGCTTTCTCTAATTGCAGATAGGTCCCTCGAACTTCTCTGTAATTACAGAAAAGTCCTCTGTAATTACAGATAAGCCCCTAGAACTTCAAATATCCATATCTTTTCAACCATAGCTCCGTTTTGGGCGATTCTTGCGCTCACGCGTTCGTAAAAACGCATAGTACCTCATGGTACTATTATTGGAGCACCATCTTTGACCTAGATACCATCAATGACCCAAAACCCTCCCACCTGTTATATCTTTTCCCGACAGTTATGCGATGTCTCACACGTCGCAACTACTATTCACCTAAACTTAACCAATCCTATGACGCTAAATATCCAATACCCTCCACATCACAACATACACTCGGCTTCATCTTTGTATCACCTATTCACTCATCCGCTCGCTAGCATTAAATCTAACGATATATCTTTTATGTCGTTTCCCTTCAAAATCTAATAACCTCCTTCTATCACGAACTCAACTCCAAACCTAGCCTTGATCAATCATCGCTCAATCAAACCTAATCCAACAATGCCTGCAGCACCTATTCCAAAGCCCTCACCAAATCCTACCAAACCTTATCATTTCGTCGTCCTCTGTTACAAGTGCCCTTTTTGTTGGATCTTATTGGAGTTATTCATTCGTTGTTACCTTAATTGTCAGTTGTCTTTATTTGCTCTTGGTATTTTATCTGCAGTCGTGCATGCATGTCATACATGCTCACGTACACGTACCATCGTCGTGCGTCCGACGCATGACGACCAATCAATAATAACTTAGTCTTAGTAATTAATCAATCTAGTAAGTAATTAATAGCTAAATCATCATTAGTTAACGATATAAGATATAGGAGCCCTAAGCGGACACACATCGTACTTCGTACACGTGTTGCATGAACCTTTGTATAGGTTACTACCTGTACGAAGGCTAGTGCCATGAATGTACGAAGAACGCGTGCACACGCTGTTCCCGTCACTTCATGCATTCATGCTCTTCTCTTCGTGTTTAGCATCTCTCATTACACCAAAAGCCATAGAGTACGATGCATCACTCCTAATGGCCTTTTTAAGGTAACAAAACCTTGTTAAAGTAAATCTGGATGCATCATCCGTGTTTTGAGCCTTTTTGTTCTTCATTTGCTTTCTATCGATTTTATTGGAGTTAATTGGATCTTATTCGGCTCTTTTCGCCCTTTATTTTCTTTTGCGGTAGTTTATTTATGCGTAGTATTTCTATGCGTTAGATTACGCGAGAATCGAGGAAAAGCCAGAAGAATCCAAGTCCTCGTCGAGGAATCTTATATCAAGACCCGTCGAAAGATACGAGCTTCAAGAAAGGACTCGAAGGCATCAACTTCGACAGAAAAGACCGAAAACCCAGAACTTAAAGATTAGGAAAGCGATTATCAGGCAAGCCCTAATTCCCCTTGATCATATTGATCCTATGATTGCAAAGAAAACCCACTTAGAGCCTGCTTTCAAATAAAGTATGCATGGTATTTAAAAGTGATTTACATGCTTAGTATGTCCTAAGTACTTGTTGATTGCCATGCCTTGTTTTTGCTTACCCTGAATCCTTGTTAAACCTAGGAACCCACATCATTAATTCTTTAATGATGTGATGAATCAAAATGCTGCTTAGGACCTGTCACATGTGTGCTTAATTAATCTTGCTCACATGCTTTTGTGTTAAAATGTGTGAGTGAATGGTGGTGTGAGTAAATGTGAAAATGGGTGGGTTTGATGATAAAAGTGCAACCCATAGTGGGGGATGTTTTGGCGGGATCAGGCGAGATAGTCCTCAGTGGGGAGGCTATCTCTGGGACGCCCTTCCTCGTGAGGATTGGCTATTGAAGATGCCTGATTCGGTCGTATAAGGACCGGTTCATGTGCCGCCTGGCCTAGCACCTCCCGTACAACCACAAACCTTGTATGGAAAAGGTTTGGAACCACACCCTACTATAGCGTTCACCCGGTACCCACCAGAAGGCTAGAGTGGCAAACGGAAGCCAGGAGAAGACTCGACGAGGTTGGCGTCGAGTCCTGCATGTGGAGACAATTCTGGCATGTGGCCATTTTATTATATGATGATGGGAGCCCCTGGTTGGTGTTTTTCCGTGGTGGTGCCGTGGTGACGCCAAGTAGGTACGGAACCATTAGTATACCAGTCCAAACCGCGATATCGGGGAGGACTGGTGTACCTTGTGGGGAAAGTGTACAACCTCTGCAGAGGATAAGAATCTATCCGGATAGCCGTGTTCCACGGTATTGGACAACGCGAAAGCTATGGCCACACAATGATTAGTCTTTCCTGTGTGAGTTATCCTTGGCGTGTTTTTGGGAAACACCGGCATGGAGCCGTACGCTGGTTTCCTGCCAGCATTAAAATTTGGGAACTGGCGGGATGGATTGCATCTCCCCTAGGGCCAACCAACCCCACTAAATCTAATGACATACCTGACTGTAGTTTGCGAACTGTGTTGTTTTTCAAAAACAACCCTTGCACAAAATTGGCTTTCCGCCGATATGATAAACCTCAGCCTCATCTTTGTTTATACCCTTGCATATATTTACCCCGTGTGTTAGGGTTTGCTGAGTACCTTATGTACTCACGCGTTTGCGATTGATGTTTTTAGTAGGAGAAGTCTTCGTAGGAGACGACGACGTTTTGGTTTTCGGTTCTGCTTCTCAAGTCTGCCTGTGGCTTGGGTCGTGCTTTCCACTGTCTGTGTGTGATTGCTTGACGGAAGGACTTGGATATTTCTGCATCCTTGTCGAACCGCCACTAAAGGCTCATTATATCAGGTACTATATCTATTTACCTATTCGAAGTATGCTTTTGATTACCATATCTGTGTTCCTGTGCGTATCAGCTACTGATCCAGTGACTGATACATGATGCACAGAGTGCTCCAGAAATGGGATACGACAATAGGCCAGTACGCTGGCAGCCATGGTACGAACATAGCCGGACGTGTGCCAGTCTCTGCTACTGCCGGTCGCGTACGCTATCAGAAGGCCAAGCAGATCGAGCACGACCACCGCGTGCGTCACCTTCATCAGTGTCTGCAGCCTACTACTGTTCCGCAGCATGCCATACAGCAGGAGCAAGATGACCACTACTGACGCCACGAAGCAAGTGGAGTTGGTGTAGAAGAAGGCGTGGTACCGGCCGCGGTCACTATTGTGGAGTGCCGGGTCGCCGGCGGCGTGACCGTGGTCGGTCGTCCCTTGGCCAGACGCCACCCGGCGGGTCAAGGCCAGCCTGGTACGTACGTGACGCTTGCGGCCAGGATCCCGACCAGCATCAAGTACTTGCGCATCTTGTAGGTTCCATCGTCGCCAGCAGATGCACTAGGCTGTCCCCCGTTCTCCTCGCCGGCAGATGCAGTAGGCTGTCCCAAGCATGGAAACCACCTCACGAGCTTCCTATGGATGTAGTGAACTTGTATGAGAGCAACGAGGAGGACCAAGACGAGGACGTAGATGGAGGTCTTCACCCTCCGCGTGGTGCCCGCAGCGTAGGCGAGCAGCAGGCCGGCCAAGCCGATCAAGCTTACTACCATGGAGGCGTTGAGCAGCCGCCACCAGCAGTTTCTGTTGGCCTCGGACAGCTTACGCCCCACCAGGATCACGATGATGGCGATGGACACCATGAAGCTCGCCGTATTGGAGTAGAAGATACACCTTGTACCGCCGTGGGTAGTTGTCCGGCCGCAAGGACTGGGTCGCCAACATGGTGCACATCGTCGCCGTCCTCCAGCCAGAACTTGCCAGCTGGCGGGCTTAGCCCTGCTTGGTAAGTGATTGTGACGGCCAAGGTAGCAAGAAGAAGCAGTAGCTTGCGCCTCTTCTCCAGCTTCTCTTCCTGTACTCTTTGTTGGTCGACGCTCGGTGTCAGAGAACTAGGCCAATATCTGACCACAAAGAGGATCACCATGACAACGAAGATGACGGCAGCGAGGACATAGATGGAGCTGGAGAGTACGTCGCGGCTACTCCCGGCGATGTACGCGCCTATGGGACCGAACAGGTCCAGCTGACCAGATCCATTCTCTGGACCATCATGATGGCGATGATGGACGTCACAAAGGCAGCTGAGTTACAGAAGAAGAAGACCTGGTACTGCCTCGCATGTGTTGCGGGGAGGATCAGACCTCCGCCACTGTGTCCGTTGCCGTTGTCACGCCAAACTCCGCCAGGTGGGCTGAGGCCAGCTTGGTACGTGACAGTGGCGGCAAGAGTGGCGAGAATCAGTATCTGAGACCGATCCTTGTGCGGTGAAGTGGCAGTCTCTGATGAAGAACGGCGTTCTTCAGTATCCGTAATCCAGGTAGCAGCAGCAATGTACGCGGCTACCAAACCAACCGGACCGAGGATGTAGGCGGTGGTCTTCATCTTCCTGCTGCTTCCGGCGGCGTAGGACACCATGATGCCGATAAGCGCCACCGCGATTGCCAAACGAAGTATGGACAGCCGCCGATTGTGATTCCACAATGCTCTGCTCAACAGTAGTGTCACGATGACGAGAGATGCAGCGAAGGCTGCAGTGTTGAAAAGCAAGAACACCACGAAACGCGCCCGGTGACGCTCCAGCAGGATCGGGTCACCGGCACGGTGGCCGACATTGTGGCCCTTTTGAGAGTGTTCCCAAAAGCCTCCTGGCGTGTTCAACGCCGCCGTGTAGGTGATTGTTGCCACGAAGATGGCGAGCAGCATCAAGACCTTGCGCCTTTCTTTTTGCTGCATATCGTCATTCGACGTCTTCTCGGAATTCTTCATCATAGTGAATATCACTATGATGACGAATAAGAAGACAGCGGCGCAGACCACCGAGGCATAGATGGTGGTGAGGCGGCCCCTGCAGCTGCCGGCAACGTAGGCCAGCATGAGGCAGCAGACGTCGATCACCATGATGCCTCGCACAGCCAGTGGCCTGACGTGGTCCTCATGCTTCATGAACAGCAAGAGGATGCTGACGACGAGGGACGCCGCAAACGCTGTCGCGTTGAAGTAGTAGAACAGCTTGTACCGAAGGGGACGAGTGCCCGGCAGGATGGGGTTGCCGGTGCGGTGGCCATCCTTTGTCTCTAGCCAGACGCCACCGGGAGGGTCAAGGCCGGCGACATAGGTCACCGATCACCAGGATGGCGAGCAGGAGAAGGTACTTGCGTAGCTGCCACGCGAGGTCCTTCTCCGGACCAGGCCTGCGTTCTTGCTGGCCCTGGCCAGGCGTCCCCATTTCTTGACCGGACATTAGTTTGCTTGTAGTGTCTAAATATCGGAAAAGCTACGTAGAAACACGAGGGAGATGGCTGAGAGCCTGTGCAGCTGATCACAGATTGCAAGCTAATTCCTCGCTCGCTGATGATAACTGTTTATATAGAAGGGGGAGGTGCTCGGGCGGTCAAGGTCGCGTCTTTGTGTACTGGCTTTGTTACTTGGTTGTTGCCACCCTCACACAGTAATGGCACACATGTTACCAAAGTGTGCATCTATACATGCCTGACCTGGAAACACCTCATCTTTCTGACGTCTGTACATATAAATAAACAACACGCGAGCTTCAAATAATGCATGGCACCCATACGTACTTTACATAAAGATGGTAACTTTCCTCAAAAAAAAACCATAAAGATGGTAACTACAGCTATTAAATACTACAACGAACAGGTCCAACAAGCATGTGACTGCCATGTTGATTCATCCATGAAGAAAGTTGCAACGTGCCCGGACCAAAGGTATCTGCCAACGCCAGCTATGATATTGGACAAAACGATGACCACTGGTCCACGCAGCAAAATTTTTATTTTGACGAGTGCAACGTCTTAAAATATGGTTCTCATCAGCATTTGGTCTTCAAGGGGTTTATCACGGTTCTTCAGTAACTGCATAGGTGCGAGGGGGTGATAATAATGCATAATTTTGAAAAATGTGTGTACGATATCACGTAATAGCTGGCTTGTGAAGAAATGTCATGATGAGACTGTTAATTTTGTTAATCTACTACGCTAGCTGCAGCTGAAAGTCACGAGAATTCACTTTTTGGCTACTGTGATTTGGAAGGAAATCCTTTAAAGAATCGAAGAATACCCAACATACAATCTTTGGGCTGGTTTGGGTGTGTGTGATAGCACGCGACAATTAAAGTGGACGCTGCGAAGAGACTACATTCCACACGTAACAAAAATACTACACCGGTGCGAGACTAACCAGCTATCGTCAAGATGATCTGTATTCTGCGTTCCAAGTTCAAGCAGTGGGTATGCTTGGAGCTCTAAACAAAGCAGCGGCTCTGGGAACAGATCTAGAGTGCATAGTCGTAGTATTTGATGAGTTATTGCAAAAGCCTCGTGCACTACTACAAAACATTTCTCTTATGACACACGTCTGTAGCACAAGTTTATGTTACAAACATACTTGACGTACTTGTGACATAAATGCTTGTTTTGTAAAAATATGTTAAAGAGAGGTATCCTAGTAACATAAAAATAGTGTTATGAGCCTAGTGTTACAAAGAAAGTAATGTGTTTTAAACATATCAATCTTAGAACTCATAGCAGCACAAAAAAATGTTATTGTAAGGTGTTACTACAAGACGTAATAACACTATTGCCTTCAGTAACAAATTTATAAGTTAAAACCACTTAAAAGTAGCATCTAATCATATAAGCATATGTAGCATAGTGGAAGCTCAGCAACTATGTAAAAAAGACTGACTGTTAAAACTCTCTCGCTCAATGCCTGGAAGCGTTTGCTTCAAAGCTGAAATGGAAAAGGTTTCGCTTAGAGCCAAACCCTCACTGAAATCTGTTGTAGACATTTGGTTGAGTAGTACGTTGTAATCTTTCTTGTAGGGTCTTTTTTTTTTTTTTTTTTGCCTACGGCCCGTGTAAAACACCTTGTAAATATTCTTTTTTCCTTAATAGAAAAAAAAAGGTAAGGGGCTCCCCTGCCGTTCCGGTCAAAAAAATAAAGACTGAGTGTTTTGCTAGGTCACATAAAAAAAAACTCTAATTTTTTAAGCCACTTGAGCATCCCATAAACCAACCATTCGTTTTCTTAAGCTCTAGAAATTGATCTTTTCGCCATGTTCTCCATATATGTTGTGTTTCTTTCAATGTTTTCCTAGACGGTAATTAAACGGTAGACAGTCGGTCGACCATCGTTTAGCGTTTAATTCAGTTTAAACGGCTATTTAAACGGGTTTAGACGGACTAAACGGCCGTTTAGGCATAAACGGTGGTCACCCGTCTAGCGTTTAGACGCTGTTTAAACGGAGTTTAATTCTGTTTAGGAAAACAATGGTTTCTTTCTTTACTAATCACAAGCATTCTATACACCGATCGAACAGAGAAGATGCCACTCTTCTCATAATGTCATGCCCAAATATCCATATGTTGACTCGTGCTCAAGGGGGATGTTGAGGATCGCTTCCCTATCCATAGGTGTAAATAAATCCTCCAACATTTGAAGATCCCAGGACATCGTAGTTGAGTCGGTGATCTCACTTATCTTTGCGGAGGGTCGGCACCAATGCATGTTACCAATTTGAGCAGGTCGTCCCTAGGCAACCAATTCATCGTCTAGATATCTATCTGCTCTCCAGTGCATATTCTCCTTATCAAACCACGTTGCAGCACATCTCTTCCATCGACTATAGGACGCCAAATTTTGGGCGGCAAAGCACCAAGACTAGCTTGTAGAAATTCATCACTGGGGTAGTAAATTGCTTTGAGAACCAGTGCACTCAAAGAATATCCATCCTGCACAACGCGCTAAGCCTGCTTAGCCAACAAAGCTAAATTAAAGAGCTCAAAATATCTAAAGCGGATACCTCCAATGAATTTTGGCTTGACCAATTCATCCCATGCTACACAATATGTTTTTTTTCTTTTACCATCCTTACTGCCCCCAAAACTTGTGCAACAAACCATCCAAACGCTGGCATAAACTCTTGGTAGTTTGAAGCACTGACATAGAGTTCGTCGAAATAGCATGAGCGACAGATTTAATGAAAACCTCTTTACCACCTGCCGGTAGACACTGATCCAGCCATCCTTGAACTTCTTCCCATACCCTATCCTTCAGGTACTTAAAAGCACCAGTAAGTAGATAGTCCCACATTGAACGGCATACCCAAGTAATTGGCTAAGCGCCCTCATTATGTACATTGAGCTCCGTCTTGATCACCTCGCTTATACTTTGCTTGACACCTTTTGCAAAGTGAATAGAGGATTTGTCTACGTTTATTTGCTGGCCCGAAACTTGACTATCTATTTAGCACTGTCATCCACAAAGAGTAAGCGTCTCATTATCGAAAACGAAAGTGCCACTCTAATGCCATTGAGTACTAATATCTGGTTCTAGCTTTTAGCAGGCACGGAAGGCTCTCTGCTGCAAACAAGAAGAGATAGCGGGGATAAGATCTCCCTGTCAAATATCTCTCGTGAGTTTAAAACTGTCAAGACTTTCATCATTAAATAAATTTGAAAAAAAAGGTAGTTAACAGCCTAATGATGATCCACATAAAAGTCCGTTTCCCCTTCATGAAGTGCAAACACTCTATGATGTGATAATGTTGTCTCTAATAAGCCGCCTAGTAGGTACAAAAGAGACGCATGCTCCTTTGATATTATATCTCCGGAAGACACTCTTTTAATCGGTTCGCCGCCGCATTGGAAGCGATTTTGTAGACTTAACGAGCCGAGCTCCTCCGTACTTGCCACCTTGGGAGGATCGTGACGATAAATGTATTATTTATGACTGATTGATCATCGTCGCTCCTAAGAGCAACTCCAGCAGTTTCTTTTTTCTCTCCCCTATCTAAAAAACTACCATTTGATATATGAAAAGGCAAAAAACATGCTCCAGCAGTTCCCCTATCCTATCCCCTCTTTTACTCCATGCATCAAATTTTCCTCTCCATCCCCTGAATAGAGGGGATCGCTCTCCTCTCCTCTACTCCAACTACCACAGGCGCGAAACCGTTTCACCTGCCTTCCTCCTTCCCGCTCGCGAAGCTCCCGCTCCCGCCTCCTCTTCCCGCCAGCGCCGCCGCGCCAAATCCCGCCGGAGCGCCGTCGCCCCGCCATTGCCGGTCATCGGAATCGACGTCCCTGGCATCCCCGACCTCCACCATGCCTTCAATTTGAAGGATTGAGCTGTGCAGCGGCGTGGGACGTGGCTGCACGCTGCGAATGAAGACCAGAGCCGCGAGCTCGCGCAACGGCGTCCATGGTGGCTGTTGTGTGGCGAGCTTGGCGTGCCCGCGACCTGCCATGCTGGGAGCCACAATGACGGCGAGCAAGGGCGGCATTGCGACGCATCCAGCCGCGCATGGAGGAGGCCGCACGCAGGCAGACGTGCCTTCTGGCTTGAATCCGCCGCCTCCCCGTCCTCCCGTGGCGGCTCGCCGACGCGGACGAAGAAGACGACCAGGCCGTGACGTGTGGGGTCGCTTCCCTGTGGCGCGGCGCAGGCACGACGTGTCCCTGCCTCATAGCTCCTTGTCCCGGCGGCTCGTCGTCGTCCTGCAGGCGCGGCATCCCTCCCTTTGTCTCAAGTGTGCCACATCAGAGGAGCTCGCGACAAGGAAGACGGCGCGCCGCATGGCGTCGCACAGGGGCAGCTGCAACACGGCACGCGGCATGGAGGCCCGCGGCACCAAGGCGTGGGCGGCTCTCTGGCGTGGCGAGCTTGGCCCCTTGGTCTCCGGCGACGCGGCGGCCTGTCTACGGCTCCTGCTAGCAAGGTGCTCGACGAAATGACATGGAGAGAGAGAGGGGAGGGGACGGGTTGGGTGGTGGCGTGGCATGGTGGGTCCCACGAGTAGGGGATGAAGTTTAGGGGAACTGCTGGAGCACCATGTATCAAATCGTGAAAATGGATTTGATGCTTTCCTTATATCAAGATTTGATGTATGAGTTTTAGGGAACTGCTGGAGTTGCTCTAAGCACTCTCAAAAGCGCTGAAGTTACTTCCGTTCCACAAATATCCCCCAATGCTGCTGGGAAAAAAAAAAGCTAGAACATTAGTAGGCCTAGTACCAAACTGTTAGTGGGTCCATGCTGCTTGTTAGCGCAGGTGCGCTCAGCACCAAATAAGGCCCGATGCCCCGATCCTCCGGTATGTTGGGCTTCTCGATGAGGCTTTCCAACAATCCATAATGTCCTCCTTCGCTCGCGAGCGGCGGCGGCACCACACGGACACGTTGGATAAGTCTCCCGACGGCGCGAGGGCAGCTCAGCCGCATCATGCGCCCTGCGACGCGGGCTCCGGCCTCGCCTCGGGCATGCGGATGTGCTCCCTGCTCGCCGTCGATGGCGAAACTCGCCTGACTGGCGGGTGCTCGGCGGCACCGTGCTGCCAGGATCCTGCCCGGCAGGTGTTCGACGAAGTGCGCGTTTCAAGTTGGGCCGTCCCGGTGACCCTCTCGATCGCGTTCCGCTCCGGTTCCGGCCCATCTCGTGAAGCGCAGGGATAACGCAGGCCGTGGGCGCATGCGGCACGGGGCCGACTCAGCTCAGACTCCAGTGTACAAGGTGCGTTCCCACTGCCCAGCTACCACTTGGGGGACAGGAAGGAAGACTTGGATTAGAAAGTCTTGAACGCAAAGCTGTCACTGGTGACCCCCTCAGTTCAATGCCGCTATAAAACAATCTGTGGCCCAAGTGGTGTTAACTTAGTACTCCATGCAGTAATGCAACTTGGGTTTCTTATCAGTAATAACAACTGGTGCAGATACACGTGGACATAGAAATCAGTAATGTTCTAGCTAGACTACCCACCTACTCCAACATCAATAGTACAAAATAACCAGAAAATCAATAAGAATGGCAAAGGGGAATGCTCATTGTGTATTTCTATAAGACAGCTGCCGCCTAAGTACTTACCCAATCATGATCAAGCACAAAATGTAGTGCCAAGCTGGCACCAGTTTCATGTGTTAGTTGAATATATCTTCGTTATCACCAAATATAGTCATTTATACCTGAGGATTATTGAAGCGAGTTCATTATGCTGCTACTGCTAGATGGCAGATAATCATCAAAAACTACGTCATAGTTACTGCATATCTATTGATCCTAAAAGGATGTCAAATAAAGTCATACCTAGTTATAAGCCAAGGCCCCACAGCTGCACAGTGAGATCAGGACCAAGTAGCCTAGGTCAAGTCAACTAGAAAGACGAAGACAAGTATGCATGTTCATACCCCCTTGCATTATTGAAGACTAAAGTAATGACCCACTTCCGTCCTCCTTAAGGAACTGCAAATCAGCTTTTAGTATATTCTGCAAGTTCAGGTAGTGCTGAGAAGATAGTAAATGGGAAGGAAGGAAGGTACGCAGAAAGAGGAGCACAAAATAGATTGACTTGTAATGTTAAGCAACGCGGATGCACTACTCTAAGCGAGGCACATAGTTTAAATTGACTCGTGGGTATTTCGTCACTTCTTTGGAAAATTGCTTTGGGATGTTGGCCCATAATTTCACAGTTACTCCTGCAGTTTTGTGGAAGTGTAGATAATTATGATGTGGCCCCAATAAACGTACTGGACATAGAGCAGTTTGTCTGGTCCATTACAAGAAACTTCAATTACTAGATGACATTGGACTTGTACTATGCATGCTTGTTATTGCGGCTAAATCCAAGTCTCTGTCAGTTTAAATCAGTCAATGGCTCGCACTCTAGTGTCTCTATGCTACTGCAGATGTGCCGTTGTCTATGATTTCTTTATCTTCTGCACCTTCCCTTTCTAACTGGTGGAGGTATACCCAAAGACCACGACCTGTATATACAGTTCATCTCCAATCTCCATCCCACAAATTATCAATTGCTACAGCCTTCACAAACAAAATAAAGATTTGCTTAGAATTTTTGAGCGCAACTCTATGGCGCCTGAAGAACATCGTAGCAATGGCCACACATCTGGCAACCCTCCTGGTGAACAGCAAGAGGCAGAGCAAGGTCATGATGACAAGAATCCTGTTGAGGATGAGGTTGACCTCCTATGGAAGCTGAGGAAGTACTTGATGCTCCTGGCTATCCTGGCTGTGGCCATCACCTACCAGGCTGGATTGGCTCCGCCTGGTGGCTTCTGGCAAGATAACCACAACGGTCACATCGCTGGTGATATTGTGCTGAGAGTTAGCTACCCCAAGAGGTACCATGTGTTCTTCTACTGCAACACAACTGCATTCGCAGCATCACTTATTGTCCTGATATTGCTTCTGGTCAGGGAGCTGAGCCGCAATGCGGTTTGGCTCCGATCACTGCAATTTGCAATGTTGTTTGGTCTGCTTGGGCTCATGGGGGCCTATGCTGCTGGGAGCTGCAGGGAATTGATGACCTCAGTTTACATTTGGGTATTACTTGTTGGCATCTTCGCGTATGTCACTTTTCATGTTTTATTCTTCAAGCATCTGGCACCTCGGTGGCTGAAACAAATGTGCGAGGACATTCGCACATACTGGAAGCATATCTTTAGAATAACAAATGAGCCAGTGACTCCAACGGCTCATGATGAGGGTAGGGAATTGGAGCGGAATCGCAGTTTCTTGCTTGTTCTTGCCACGTTAGCAGCAACAGTGACATATGTTGCGGGGTTAAATCCACCAGGTGGCTTCTGGCCTGATGACAGCAAGCCAAACCACCTTGCTGGTGACCCTGTGCTGCGAGATCACCATCCCCGGCGATTCAAGGCATTTTTAATCTGCAATGCAACTTCATTTGCTGGATCACTTGTCATCATCATCATGCTCCTCACCGATACAGCAGTGGATCATGTTGTCAAGTCAAATGCTCTACGGTTCTGTGTGCTGGTGAGCCTCTTTGGACTTATGGGGGCTTACACTGCTGGCAGTTGCAGAGAGGTCCGTACGTCTATCTTTGTCTTCTCCCTTGTAGGTGCAGTTTTGCTCTACCTTGTCCTTCAGTGGATTTTACCTATTGTTAAGAAGCCAAAGTCTGTAGATAAGTCAATTGAATGGATGAGAAATAAGAAGACTGAAGTGCTTCGGAAACTGAGTTCTTTCATTATGAAGGGGAATGGCTCTTCACATATTGAAAGGCATACGACCCTGCCAGGGCCTAGTGATGATATGGATGATCTACAGAAATTGCGTACATATCTCCTGTTGCTTGGCATCCTTGCTGCTTCTGTCACATATCAAGCTGGGTTGAACCCCCCAGGTGGCTTTTGGGCAGACAGTCTTGATGGGCACGTTGCTGGGGACCCAATCTTGGAGGACATGCACCCCAGGCGTTACAAGGCATTCTTCTATTGCAATGCCACTGCATTTGTTGCATCTTTGGTGATCATCATGTTACTTCAGAGTCAACTGATTACTGTGGGTGCCATGAAGCGTCACATTTTGCAAACAGCCATGATACTGGATCTCTTTGGTCTTATGGGGGCCTATGCTGCTGGAAGCAGCAGGAAGTTCTCAACATCTGTATATGTATTTGTCTTGGTCGTTATTGTTTTCACCTATATTGTACTTCATGTTCTGCTATCTGTGGCGGCTCTTGAGACACGGCTGAAGAGGACAATAGATTCCATGTCAGAAGCATTCCATGAATTCACAGATTGTTTTAGAGAAAATGATACATTAGATAATAACGAAGGGAAGGATTTGGAGAAGCGGCGTAAATTTCTGATGTTACTTGCCATTCTAGCCGCGTCCATCACATATCAAGCTGGCATAAGTCCACCAGGTGGCTTTTGGAATGACAACAATGATGGACACCAAGCTGGTGATCCAGTGTTCCACAACGAGTTCCCACGACGGTACAAGGTCTTCTTCTACTTCAATGCCACTGCTTTTGTAGCATCCCTGGTCGTCATTATGTTGCTTGTCAGTAAAAGACTAAGTCACAAGGGTCTCAAGAGCTATGGGCTGCGTGCATGTGTTTTGGTTGACCTCGTCAGCCTCATGGGTGCTTTTGCTGCTGGAAGCTGCCGAAAAGTTTCAACTTCTGTGTATGTCATCCTTGTCGGTGTTGCCGTGTCTCTTTATGTCATGATTCAAAATTTTGTTTTGACATTTTCAAAAGGCAAGAACAATTTCCTAGAAAGGATGTTCAGCGGTAGGCCTTTTGAGCGACAGCATCCATCTGTGAATCACCGAGGAAGCATCCGGATTAAGAAGAGAACTGAGCACAAATGGCGCAAAGATTTGATGTTGATCGGAACTCTTGCGGTAACTGTCACATACCAAGCTGGGCTTCTCCCTCCAGGTGGGCTTTGGCCCGATGACCAGGTGTCTCATTTTGCGGGTGACCCGATCCTCCATGATACCCACCCAACTCGGTATAAAGTATTCTTCTATTGTAATGCGACGGCATTCATGGCATCCATGGTTATGGTCATCCTGTTGTTGAACAACACAATAAGCAATTACAAGAGATCTCTTCTTTCTATGAAGACAGCAATGGTATTGAACTTGCTTGGTCTGCTTGGAGCGTATGCTGCCGGCAGCTGCAGGAAGCTTACGACATCCGCATACATCTTTGCCCTTGTCGTTGCTGTGTTCATCTACATTGTAATTCATGTGTTGCTGTCGTTCGATGAGGTGGCTTTGTTGGTGAGAAAGAAAGGAGAAAAGTGGATGCCATGGCTGACAAAAATGCGGGCGCTTATTGAAACTGAGCCTTCAAACCCTCAGCCATCTGCTGTGCAACTGGGAGAGATGCCTGATACTGTGTAGTTGTATTTTTATTGTAGGTATATGAAATTGATATGCCACACATATACAACTTAAATAGTTTTGGTGTATGTTTTTTGTATAGATATGCTGTGGGATTATTTCCCTGCTCTGTTTTACTCTTTACGTTTGCACAAATGTCAATTGTGAGGTGTTGAAGCAATTATTCTCAATTAACCTTCTGTCATAGGGCAGTGCAATGTGGAGAGTCCTAACTCGAAATAACCAAGTGGGGTGCAGTAATACAGCCTACACAAATGATAAAGTTGGAATGGGGCTATATAACTCTTTGGAAACGAAGCAATCAAATTGGAAGGTACCATGTGGATGACAAAGATATAACTGATGAGCGGTAGCGCCATCTAGCAGTAGCAAGTCATAAATTTTGAGTACTTACAACGATAACTTCGCCTTTTGGGGGCTTCTGAGTGTGCAAGTGATAGTTATACACTGGACTCTTTTGGGCTTTTCCCGTATTTGATTTTTTTATTTTATTTTATTTTGGAACTGTAGGAAAAGTACAATTGGGACATGTCTCACCTCACTGCTGTCCGAGTCTCCATAGATTGTATATGTTTCCGTCGCAAAAAAAAAAATTGTATATGTTAAAAGAGTAAAATGCACTAGAGTAAAATGAACTTGTCGGTCCATGTCATCTAGAGATCGATGAATTTTATTTTGCAGTGTTAGGTCCACGAACTCTTATGTTTGTGTCATCTAGGTTCATGAACTTTTACTTTGCAGTTGTGAGTTCGCGAACTTGTCCGTCTGTGTCATCTAGGTCCATAAACTTGTGAAGATGTATACAACACATCCATACCCTTAACTGAGTATTCAGATCCGACATATGCACATCATGTGGCTTGACATATGAGTCCCATTTCTTGGTATCCTATCCCTGATCAAATTCTAGCAAATCACCTCGTGCCTTCGATTGTTTTTATCGATCAACATTTTCCTCTGTCAAGTGTATGTTGCTTTGAGCCTCCTTTTATGGCAGTTCTTGTAGGCACGGTCTTTCTGACCTTGCGATGTGGTGGATTAGGACCTTGGTGTGAACTCGAGTTCAAACGTTGGTGCTGACGATGGTGACTGCAGACCCCGACTTCTCTAGCAAGGCATCACCAGCCTTGACTTTGGTCAAACTCTTTGTCACAGTGGTGAAAAAAAATGTTTTTCACCTGGATGACACGGACAAACAAGTTTGTGGATTAAAACTCCAAAGTAAAATTTGATGGACCTAGACGAACACAAACAGACAAGTTCATAGATCTCTAATGCATTTTACTCATGTTAAAATCAATGGTGTAGTGAATATGTTAAAAACACAAGGAAGACAACAAATTTGATTTGCATTTTTCTGATGAATATTCATTTTTTACGCATTTTACAAGTTTCCAGCATTTTTGACGATTTAAAACGAATTCTGGAAAAAGAGAAAAGGGGCGCGGGCCGAGTGGACCTGGGCCGCGCACTGGGTCACGGGCTGGATCTAGACTGGATGTGGGCTGGGCGGCCATGGCGCACGCGCACGACGCGCAAGGCGCGGCGGCGGCGGTGTCGCGGCCGTTCCGGCCGAGGAAGAGGGAGAGGGAGAGGAAGGGCGCGCGCATGGGGCTCACCGCGACGGCGCGGACCTCGGTGTGGAACATGTGGCGTCGACTGCGAGGATTGGGTGGCGGTCGGCGACGATGAGGCGGCTCGGCGAGCGACGGAAGGTGGCGTTCCGGCGAGCCAGAGGTGCGCGGGATGGGGACGGCGCGAGCACCAGCTTCACGGAGACGAGGGGAAGCTTGGAAAGGACACCGTTGACGACGAGGATGGCCGGAGGACGGAGTTCACCGGAGGGGCGGCTGAGCGAGGTTGACCGGCGGCGGGGAAAAGAGGTTGTCCGACGAGACGAGCTGTGGAGACGGAGAAAGGTTAAGTCAGGGAGATGCGCGAAATCGATGTTCAGCTTCGGACGCGAAGAATCCTACGGGGGCTCACCGGAGATGGGGAATCGAACGGCGGCGCGAGAGGAGCTCGGGTGGCCGGGGTCGACGGGGTGAGCTCGATTCGAGCCGCTCACGGCCAGAGAGAGACAATGGCGGCCATGGAGAGCTTGGGGAGGTCCTTGCGGTGCTTGGAGAGGAGCAGCTCTGCGGGGTTTCGCTCGACGGCGGCGGACGGCGAAGGGAGCTCGAGCGAGGTGCGGCAATGGCGAGGGCAGCTGGGAAGTGGCGGCGCAGGGTTAGGGTTAGGTCGAGCGGAGAGGCGGAAACGAACGAGGAGGTGGCTCAGCTTTATCCGCGGCGTACGGTGTGTGGTGGAGGGGGCGCGGCGTGGCTCCGGTGGCCGGCAGCGACGACGTTCAGCAGGCGGGCCCTGCAGGATTTCGCAATTTCGGTGATTTAAATCCAGTGAAGTTCCACGAATTATTCAGGGTACTTCCTGCGCTCCAAAAATCTTCAAAACTTCTGAGATGGTGGAGAACAGATCAAGCTCCAAATTTGCTTTTGGGTCAAAGAAGTTTTGAGCTCCAGATTTTGAAATAAAAAATCAAGGAACATCAGGATTTGAATGTCTTTCTCTGAATTTTTAGAGGCACTTCCAGAATTTGAAAAATTCTGGAAACTTCTCCAAAATTCTCTTTTCTGATATGCTCTCTACAGAAACTTTCTTCAGGGCTAGTTCTTATTGAAAAGTTTGAGTTGTTTCAGAAGCTTTGATTTGACAATTATTGAACACATTCTGTTAAATTCAGATTTGAATTGATGTGAGTTGGTTTCAGTTTGGGGAGTGTTTTCTGCAGGCTCGGCTGCAGTGACACGGGGTGTCACACAAGTTTGATGCTCGAGTCTCAGATGATAAGAAGGGAATGGTGCCAAAAAGGCATCAGCGTTTACACACTCATACAAGTAGGATGTGCCAAAAACATGCAAAAACTTCTCCAAAATTCAAATCTGGGTACGCATTCCCATCTCTAGTATACATGGCACCATTTTTCTCCATTTTGATACGATATCTAGCTGCCTGTCACTATATATTTTGTACCTGCATTGCTCAATTACAAATATCGGCAAACAAAGTACACACAGAACTCCACTGATGTTCAATTCACTGACATCACACATCAGGGTTGTAGGAAACATCACATTCTCCCTTGACTTGGCATATCGGGACAATGCCTTTGACAAATAATAAATCACAAATTATCTATCCATATTAATGCAGGACAAAGAAATGGACTGAGTGTCAATTAGGAATCCAACAGCACATCGTTTCGCTTGGTTTCATGTATCATGTTCCTAGTATTCTTTCGGCATCTCACCTCACCCATTCTGTCCAGTTTGGCCTATCATGTTCTTTGGGCAAGGTCCCTTCTTTGTTTATTCATAGTTATACTAGCCTTGTTGACTGTCGCCACCATCCCACTATAGGCGATTCCAGGTAATGCAAGGTCCAACATGCAAGTATGACTACCATGTTGATTTACCCATCACGAAAGTTACAATACAACATACCAAGACAAAAGGTGCTGCTAACTGCAGCTATATATGCAATTGGACTATAAGTCTTTAGACCCTGGCTCTCGGTGACCACTAGTCTACCCTACATTTTTTTTTTTACGGGTATATATATATTTTTTTTATTTTGACGAGAAAACTTCTTAAAATATGATTCTCGCCATCATGGGTTTTCACGCGAAATATTGTACTCTGCCTGATGGAGGTTCAAAATATTCATGAAATTAACATAAGGACCCAAAAACTTAAAATATTCGATGATGTTAATTGTGATAAGACATATATTAAACTCATAGATAGTATGACTATTCAAGTGGAAAAAGAAATAGCAGTGCCCCAATTATAAATCTCCACGTTGACATGAAGATTAGGGGATCCAAGCAGGATGATCGTATGATGATAGACTAGCCGATTAATTTCTCATTGTTCTATGCATCATATTTGGCGGTTGAGGGGAGGCTTCTGCAGTGAAAAAATAGACTCCTTCTTAGTTGTGAAATCTTAGTGGGCTTCCTATAGGGCAGCTGATCTGTATGACTTTGTAATATGGCCCTTTCTACATAACTTTGAAGTGTGAAACAAAATGGTAAGCATTAAATCATAGAGAATGTGAAGGTGCAAGCCTAACCAGCCAATAATCGAGATAAATGACTAGTATTATGGTTTTGAAGTTGAAGTGGTGGTATGCCGTGGAACTCTAGATAACACAACGGACGTTGAAAGGTAGCGGCACATGTACGTAGAATGTGATGCATCTGGCTAGCAATAGCCGCATGGTGTCCTATTCTACTCTCTGCACCATTCTTAGCTACTCCTTTTAATTTATTGTTTCGACTGGCCATACTTCAGATATTGTTTGCGTCTTCTTAATTCCATCATGATTGCTAGTGTGATAATTTCTATTTCTTTTGTTTCTCCTACTGAAGTGTTAATTTCTAACCCTTTAGAGACCTGGTAGCTCAAACCGCGTGCGTATATGCTTGCGCTTAAATGACATAACTAAGGACAGTGAAGGTCACCTTTACACTTTGTAGTTTTTGAGTGCAGATAATAAGAGTGATCTACGAGGACAACACGCACGATGATCGAGCTGGTCCGACTTACCGGCCGGTCTCGTCGCAGCGATCGCCGACGAGCTCACCGAGCCGGCCGACCTCGCGCGCTTCCTCTCGATCGGTGTGCCTGCCATGGCGCTCGGCCTCCGCAGCGCACGCCGCCCGCCTCCGAGTCCCGCTGCTTCTCCTGCCAACCGAGTGGTACGACTCCCGCGTCAACCGGCGCGTTTGGTCCGTGGCCAACGACAGGCGCTGGAGACGATGTTGCCCAGGTCGTGGAACTTCCAGACGGATCTGCTGCACGGGGGACTCACCAGCGGCTGGCCAAGGCTCGTCAAGGCGTTCCGTGTGCCGACCGCTGGTCGAGGCCGACGGAGCCAGCGCCGGGGTGATGAGGAACTGCGTGTACGTCGCCAGCTCGCACGAGGTGATCAACGACGACTACGGGCTGGACGCCTGCGGGAGGTACACCGTCCGCGTGCTCGAACTTGCCGACCTCAGCGAAGGAGGATCTCAGGCACAGAAACTTGTCCAAGGTGTGTTGCACGCAATGGCCTTCTTGGTCGTTGCGGAAACTGCTTGTATATAATATGCTTGCTGAAATGCCAGGGCTCATTGTTCTCCAAGGGAGTGAAAAGCTTCCGTGTAAGTATGTTAAAAATAGAGGAAGGTTGCTAGTTTGAAATTTTCTTTTTTCCCCTTCCTTTTTCAACCCAAAAAATTTGATCTACGTGTTCTGTTTCCACCATTGGGCTGTAAATTTGATCTACTTTTCTAAATATTTTTGTTTCAATTTTTTTAAAAATTTTAAATTTAAAAAGCGGAGAACCGGGTAAATCGGACCGGTTTTTCCGGTAACCTGTCTGGTTTACCACGGTTTTGTAAACCTTACTCATGCAACAACACCTGGTCCTCACACGAGACAAAAAGAGGCAGAGTGAGTACACCTGGTCCTTGAAGCACAACATAGTCATATTAGTGGAACAAAATTTCTTGTTAGATGAAATAAATCCCTGATGTCCCATAAAAGAAGAAAGAGTAAATTTCGCAAACCTACAACTATTTGTGCTCTTGTATCACAAAACTACAACATTTGAAGTCTATTTCACAAAACTACAACTATTTTGACCCTTCGTAACACAAACCTACAACTTTTGTAACCTGGTCCCACCTGTCATTCACACAAATGCCAAATTGCCTGGCCCCGCCTGTCAATCACACATGTGCCATAAAAGTTGTAGTTTCTTGTTACTAAGGGTCAAAATAGTTGTAGTTTTGTGAAATAGACTTCAAAACTTGTAGTTTTGTGATACAAGGGTACAAATAGTTGTAGGTTTCTGAAATTTACTCTAAAAGAAATGATTGATGTGATTGGAAGATTTCTTTTCAAAGCTTGCATAAATAAATTAATTTCTAATCTAGAACAAATTATTAGTTATTTACGTGGACAAATAAATTCATTTTGAATTAGAACAGATAGTTATTTACGTGGAACAATGTTTTATTAGGCGAACATCAGTAGCCTTGTACTAATATAGTATAAATGCACGTGCGACACGCACGCGTGAATATTGTTCAACACTATCACATGCATGAAAGTATTTCGTTGTATAATATAAGAAAGTATTTTGTTGAACAATATAAGAATTTTAGAATTCTATCATGCAACAGACATTTCACTAAAATTATAGCATCATAACAATTATCATTTCCCAAATGAGAAAGTTATTTAAGAGCGGCTAGACCGACAACACTTTAGCTGTAATTTTAAAAGCCCTCAAACTGTAATTCACATGCTCGATGCTCGATAAAATAGTTGATATAATCATGCCATCTTGGATCCAGGCAAAAAATCATTCTCATCTCTGCAAATATAGAAACAAATGGTATTATAGCGTTTATTATGTGCCAAGAGTATTTGAACTTCATGTGTATAGAGTTGCCATGGATACCTTCAACACATCCGAGAACTTGCAATCCCCGAGCCACACGACACCCATAAGTGATCCCTGTGGTCCATCTGGGATTCGGTCTGAAGAGGACTTCGTTTAAAAGTAAACGGATGACTAGCTAAGTGAATTAATAAATCTATCAGACTACTGGATTTTTTACTGTAAATTAGACCACTGCATAGAAGACATGACCGATAAAAAATATGTAGGGGCAAAATTCTAAAGATAATCCATCTGAGGGATCAGATATGAAGCCTTACATACTGATTTTCTTGGTTACTAACAAACATAGAGACAACTTACATTGCTATCTTCAAAGTTTACTTCTTTGTTCTATCCTTTTTAACTAAATCAATCTCTCTATTCGCAGTTCTAAATGAATACTGCAGTTACTGCCTGTCCGAATAGTAAAACACAATTATTTTGTACTACATAAAGGAAATGATCAAGTGCATGCCCGAAGAATATTGTCCGAATACTGCAGTTTACTTCAAGTTCATTAAGAGGTGACCTAAGAGCTCTAATGGAATAAAATAGAGTAAATTTTGAAAACGTAAAAAGGTCATCTTCAACATGCATTGTGAAGATGACCTTTTTACGTTTAGATTAGTGGGCCCATGCTGGTTGTTAGCAACGCATTTCCTATACGTAGAGCGATCGATGGGAGTCAACTTGTAGATCACTGTCTGAGATTCGTGCGGTAGAGATGAGTGGCTGATTTTCAAGTGCATAGGAGGAGGGAAGGTGGAAGCACTGACACATGTCAGCTTCTGATTGGTGCGGGTGGGACATTTTTCTCTCAAACCGTGAGTCTCGGTTCAATTCCGTTTGAACTTACATTTTAATTAGAATTAATTCTACAAAATAATTTATATTTTGGAATTTTTAAAAATATTTTTTTCATCAGCATTTTAGATTTTATTTGTACTATTTTAATATTTTATATGTCTTAGGTAAACATTTTTTAGGAAAATGTTGCCACAGTTTTTCAAAACATTGACACATGCTTTGAAAATGTTGATACATCAATTACAAAATATTGAATCTAAGAGGAAATTAAAAAAAAAAAGTGTTAGTATGATATAACTATGCATTAATTGCTATGATTAAAACATAAAATCAATTTTAATTTGAAGACCGGCTCTTAGATCGTTAGTGGGCTGATCTACAAAGTTATTCCCGAAAGAGACACAGTCAGCAGCAGTTCAGCGCCAAATGTAAGGCCCAATGTTGGGTTTCTTTTTTTTTTTTTTTTTTTTTGAGGTGCCCAATGTTGGGTTTCTCGATTAGGCTTTCCAACAATCCATTTCCATTATCCATCATCATGTATTCATGTCCTCCTTTCCACGCGAGCGGCGGCTCCACGCGTCGGATAAGCCGCGCGAGGGCAGCTCAGCCGCGGCGTGCGTCCTATGCGAGCGCCGGCCTCGCCTCGGGCATGCCATGCGGATGTGCTCCGTGCTCGGTGGTCGCCGTCGATGGCGAAACTCGCCTGACTTGCGGGTTGCTCGGCGGCACCGTGCTGCTGCAAGGAGCCTGCCCGGCAGGTGTTCGACGAAGTGCGCGTTCCAAGTTGGGCCGTCCCGCTGATTCTCTCGATCGCGTGCCGCTCCGGTTCCGGCCCATCTCATGAGGCGCAGGGGCGGGGGCCGACTCGACTCAGGCTCCAGTGCACCAGGTGCGTGCCCACTGCCCAGCTACCAGTACTACTTGGCCACTTGGGGGACCGGAAGGAAGACTTGGATTAGAAAGTCTTGAACGCAAAGCTGTCACTGGTGACCACCTCAGTTCAATGGCGCTATAAAACAGTCCTGTCGTCGTCCCTCCTGGGTCCAGGTGGTGTTAACTTAGTATAGTATGTAGTAATGTAACTTGGGTTTCTTATGATAAAGCAGCCATCGTTCCAAGTAGTGCAGATACACGTGGGCTTAGAAAAATATCAGTTCCAGCAAGACTACCTACCTACTCCACTCCAACATCAACAGTACAACAAAATTATCGGAGGAATGCTCATTGTGTATTTCAATAAGACAGCTTCCGGCTAACTACTTACCCAATTATGATCGAGCACAGAATGTAGTGCCAATCTGGCACCAGTTTCATGCGTTAGTTGGATATATCTTCATTATCACCAAACACATAGTGGTTCATACCTGATGATTGATATGTGACCTATTTCATCGTCCATTATTGCAGCGAGTTCATCTGTGCTGCTAGATGGCAGATAATCCTCAAACTACGTCATAGTTATTGCATATGTGTTGATTCTAGAAGGTTGTCAAATGGAATCATTCCTAGTTATAAGCCAAGGCCCCACGGCCGCAAAGTGAGATCAGGACCAAGTAGCCCAAGTCAAGTCAACTAGAGAGACGAAGACAAGTATGCATGTTCATATCCCACTTGCTGTCGTGCATTATTGAAGACTAAAGTAATGACAAACTTGCGTACTCCTTAGTAAAGAATTGCAAATCAGTAAAGGAACCTTTTAGTATATTCTGAAAGTTTAGGTAAAGCTGAAAAGATAGCAATGGAAAGGAAGGTACGTGGAAAGAGGAGCAGAAAATAGATGGACTAGTAATAATCTTATAAGTAATGCGGATGCTCTACCCTAAGCCAGGCACCTAGTTTAAATTGACTCGTAGATATTTCGTCACTTCTTTGGAAAATTGTTTTGGGATGTTTGTGCCATAATTTCACAGTCCCCCCTGTAGTTGTGTGGAAATGAAGATAATTATGATGTGAACTCAATAAACGTACTGGACATAGAGCTGTTTGTGTGGTCCACCACAAGAAACTTCAATTACTAGATGACACTGGATTGCTACTATGCATGCTTGTTATGGCGGCTAAATCCAAGTCTCTGTCAGTTTGAATCGGTCAATGGCGTTGGACTCTAGTGTCTCTATGCTATTGCAGATGTGCCGTTGTCCCTGATTCTTTATCTTCTGCACCTTCCCTTTCTAACTGGTGGAGGTATACCCAAAGATCACGACGTGTGCCTACAGTTCATCTCCAATCTCCATCCACAAACTATCAAATGCTACAGCCTTCACAGATGAAATAGAGATTTGCTTAGAATTTTTTTTGCTCAATTCTATGGCGCCTGAAGAGCAGCATAGCAATGGCCACGGATCTGGCAACCCTCCTGGTGAACAACAAGAGGCAGAGCAAAGCCATGATGACCAAAATCCTGGGGCCGATGAAGCTGAGCTCCTATGGAAGCTGAGGAAGTACTTGATGCTTCTGGCTATCCTTGCTGCGGCCATCACCTACCAGGCTGGATTGGCTCCGCCTGGCGGCTTCTGGCAAGATAACCAGAACGGCCACATCGCTGGCGACATTGTGCTGAGAGTCAGCTACCCCAAGAGGTACCATGTGTTCTTCTACTGCAACACAACTGCGTTTGGAGCATCACTTATCGTCCTGATATTGCTTCTGATCAGGAAGCTGAGCCGCAATGCGGTTTGGCTTCGATCGCTACAGTTTGCAATGTTGTTGGGTCTTCTAGGGCTCATGGGGGCCTATGCTGCTGGGAGCTGCAGGGAATTGAGGACCTCGGTTTACATTTGGGTATTACTTGTTGGCATCTTTGCGTATGTCACTTTTCATGTAGTATTTTTCAAGCATGTGGCACCTCAGTGGCTGAAACAAATGTGCCAGGACATTCGCAAATACTGGAAAGGTATTTTCAGGGAAACAGAGAACACAACAAATGAGCCAGAGACTCCAACGGCTCATAATGAGAGTGAAGAATTGGAGCGGAATCGCAGTTTCTTGCTTGTTCTTGCCACATTAGCAGCAACAGTGACATATGTTGCGGGTTTAAGTCCACCAGGTGGTTTCTGGCCTGACAATAGCAAGCCGAACCACCTTGCTGGTGACCCTGTGCTGCGAGATCACTATCCCCGGCGATTCAAGGCATTTTTGATCTGCAATGCAACTTCATTTGCTGGATCACTTGTTATCATCATCATGCTTCTCACCGATACAGCTGTGGATCATGTTGTCAAGTCAAATGCTCTCCGGTTCTGTGTGCTGGTGAGCCTCTTCGGACTTATGGGGGCTTATGCTGCTGGCAGTTGCAGGGAGGTCCGTACGTCTATCTTTGTCTTCTCCCTTGTAGGTGCAGTTTTGCTCTACCTCATCCTTCAGTGGATTTTTCCTATTGTTAAGAAGCCAAAGTGCGTAGATAACTCCATTGAATGGATGAGAAAGAAGAAGACTGAAGTGCTTCAGAAATTGAGTTCTTTCATTATAAAGGGGAATGGCTCTTCACACATTGACAGGCATACGACCCTGTCAGGGCCTAGTGGGGATATGAATGATCTGCAGAAATTGCGCACATATCTTCTGTTGCTTGGCATCCTTGCTGCCTCCATCACATATCAAGCTGGGCTGAACCCACCAGGTGGTTTTTGGGCAGACAATCTTGATGGGCATATTGCCGGGGACCCAATCTTGGAGGCCATGAACCCCAGGCGTTACAAAGCATTCTTCTATTGCAATGCCACAGCATTTGTAGCATCTTTGGTGATCATCACATTACTTCAGAGCCAACTGATTACTGTGAGTGCCATGAAGCGTCACATTTTGCGGACAGCCATGATACTGGATCTCTTTGGTCTTATGGGGGCTTATGCTGCTGGAAGCAGCAGAAAGTTCTCAACATCTATATATGTGTTCGTCTTGGTCCTTATTGTTTTCACCTATGTTGTACTTCATGTTCTGCTATCTGTGGCAACTCTCGAGACACGGCTGAAGAGGACAATAGATTACATGTCACAAGTATTCCATGAACGCACACATCATTTTAGAGTAAATGAAACAACAGGTAATGATGAAGAGGCGGATTTGAAGAAGCGGCGTAAATTTCTGATGTTACTTGCAATTCTAGCCGCGTCTGTCACATATCAAGCTGGCATAAGCCCACCAGGGGGCTTTTGGAATGACAACAATGATGGGCACCAAGCTGGTGACCCAGTGTTCCGTGATGAGTTCCCACGCCGGTACAAGGTTTTCTTCTACTTCAATGCCACTGCTTTTGTATCGTCCCTTGTCGTGATTATGTTGCTTGTTAGTAAAAGACTATGTCACAAGGGTCTCCAGAGCTACGCGCTACGTGCATGTGTTTTGGTTGATCTCATCAGCCTCATGGGTGCTTTTGCTGCTGGAAGTTGCAGAAAAGTTTCAACTTCTGTCTATGTCATCCTTGTTGTTGTTGCCGTATCTCTTTATGTCATGATTCAAGTTCTGGTTTTGACATTTGCAAAAGGAAAGGTGAATAGTTTTCTGGAAAGAATGTTCAGCATTATGCCTTTTGAGAGCCAGCATCCATCTATGAATCACAGAGGAAGCATACGGATCAAGAAGAGAGACGAGCATAAATGGCGAAAAGATTTGATGTTGATCGGAACTCTTGCAGTCACTGTCACATACCAGGCTGGGCTTCTACCTCCAGGTGGGCTTTGGCCTGATGACCAGGTGTCTCATTTTGCGGGTGACCCGATCCTCCATGATACCAACCCAACTCGGTACAAAGTATTCTTCTATTGTAATGCCACAGCATTCATGGCATCCATGGTCATGGTCATCCTGTTGTTGAACAACACAATAAGCAAGTACAAGAGATCTCTTCTTGCTATGAAGACAGCAATGGTATTGAACTTGTTTGGTCTGCTTGGAGCATATGCTGCTGGTAGCTGCAGGAAGTTTAAGACATCAGCGTACATCTTTGCCCTTGTCATTGCCGTATTCATCTACATTGTAATCCATGTGTTGCTGTCGTTCGATGAGGTGGCTTTGTTGGTGAGAAAGAAAGGAGAAAAGTGGATGCCATGGCTGAGCAAAATGTGGGCGCTTATTGAAACTGAGCCCTCAAAACCTGAGCCATCTGCCGTGCAACTGGGAGAGGTGCATCTGTCTGTGTAGTTTCATTCTTGGTGTAGGCGTTTATTAAACTCATATGCCATATATATACAATTTAAAAGGTTTCGGTCTATGTTTTTCAAATCTATAAAGAAGTGGTAAAGGATTATTTTCCTGGCTCTTCATAAATTTGTGGAAATGCAACTGTGAGGTGTGGAAGCATTTCTTTCTCAGTTAGCCTTCTGTCATATTTTGCTAAATAGAAATGACGAGGTACTGTGTATAATGCTAACTAGAAATAGCTAAACTAGTGGAGTGAAGCACTACAGCCTGCACTGATGACAAATTTGGAAAGGAGCTATATACGATAAGAAATCTCTTTGGAAGCGAAGTAATCAAGTTTGGAATGTACCACAAGCAGTGCTATCTTGCCAAACATTAATTTTAAGTGCTGGTAACTTCGCCTTTCAGCGTTTTCTGAATTTCTTATGTGTAAGTGATAGTTAGGCGCTAAGCTCTTTTTGAAGCTTTATTTTGACACTGCAGGAAAAAAATACATTTGGGACATGTCTTCTTTCTCACCTGTCTGTTGCCCAAGAGATTGAATATGTTAAAAATCAATGGTTTAGAAAATAGTCAGTGAAAAAATAATAAATGATAAGGGAGATAATTACTAAAGAAAAGAAACTTAGTGCCCTGCAGAGCTCTGTAGAATCTACTAGTATCACGGTAGTCACCTTATCCAAGTCCAAACTGAAGGAACAGTGTCAGGTCATAGTCATAAAATGCCTACTAAAATATGAACCTGAGGCACACTGGATTTTGACCTATGTAGGCATTTCTACTGCAAGATATACTCCTATTATTCAACAAAGCTGGGAATTGACTGAATATAAACTAGTGTTCTTTTATTTCTCCTTGTTTTAACAAGGGCTCTTCCTCTCTTGACAGATAAAACCAAAATATTATCATTTTGGTAATGTCTGTGAAACACCCTCTAGTATTTTATGCCTGTGAATTCGGCATTGGATTTGACGTCATTGTTTATTTACAGCACATCCTTCTAATTTTCGGAGGTTAATACAAGGACCAGAATCTTGTCATATACTGTTCAAATCCTATAAATGGTGATCTTCAGAGATCAGACATCAAAGAGGCATTAGGTTTTTGAGCTTAGGGAGATGGAGGTCGAACTGCAGCCTGGAAATGGTAATGGAGCAGAAAATACCATGAGCCAGAAAGAAACAGAGCAAGAAATTGACCAACTGCCTAGCGATGCTGATGAGGCAGAACTTGTAAGGAAGCTACGAAAGTGTTTGATGCTACTGGCAATTCTTTCTGCGACTGTTACTTACCAGGCAGGGCTTGCCCCACCGCTCCACCTGGCGGCCTCTGGCTAGATAACCAGCATGGCCACCTCGCCAGTGACATTGTCCTGCAATCTACCTACCCCAAGCGATATAAGGTATTCTTCTACTGCAACTCAACGGCATTCATGGCGTCACTCATTGTTCTGATATTGCTCCTTATAAAGGAGCTGAACCGCTATAATTTGGCTCCACTCACTGCATTTTGCAATGTTGCTCAACTTGTTTGGGCTTATGGGTGCCTATGCTGCTGGCAGCTGCAGGGAAGTCAGAACATCCTTGTACACTTGGGTGCTACTTGTTGGCATCTTCACATACATCGCACTTCATGTTGTGTTCTTCCGGCACCTAGCACCTGGATGGTTTCGACAAACCTTTATAGATGTTCAGATGTTTTGGAAGGCTTCTGTAGCACACATTTTCAACAAAGACACTAACACAATAGATGAACTAGATGCTTCTTACCAGGAAAATAATGAAGAACTGGAGCAGAAACGCAGTTTATTGCTTGTTCTTGCCACATTGTCAACGACTGTAACATATGCTGCGGGGCTGAACCCCCCAGGTGGATTCTGGCCTGACAGTGATGGTGGCCACCTCGCTGGAGACCCAGCCCTCCGAGACCACTACCCTCATCGCTTCAAGGCATTCATGGCCTGCAATGACACTGCTTTTTCTTCATCCCTTGTCATTGTCATCATGCTTCTCAGCAACACATCAGTTCATCGCGTTGTCAAGTCAAATGCACTTCGTTTGTGCATCTTGATAAGCCTATTTGGCCTCATAGCTGCTTATGCTGCAGGGAGCTGCAGGGATGTCCATACATCTATTTATGTGTTCACCCTTGCTGGTGCAGTTCTACTCTACCATATCATTCAGTGGATTGCACCTATTGTGCCGAGGCCTGAGTTTGTTAAGAGATGCAACAAATGGATAACTGGGAAAAAGGATAATCTGATTCTGAAGATAAAATCCATACTTGTGGAGAGTAGCAGAACAACCAGCAAGCAGGAGCTGCCATTAGCGTTGGATGGACAAAATCCATCTCTCACTGGTTCAACAAACGCCTTGACTGATGTTAATGACGATATAAGAAAGTTGCGCACATATCTTTTATTGCTTGGCATCCTTACTTCCACCATTACCTACCAAGCTGGATTGAATCCACCCGGTGGGTTTTGGATAGACAATGAGGATGGCCATCTTGCTGGGGACCCAATCCTAGAGACCATCGATCCGAAGCGGTACAACACTTTCTTCTACTGCAATGCCACCGCATTTGTATCTCTCTTCTCCAGAGCCAATTGATCACCTTTGGTGCCATGAAACGCTATGTTTTGCAGACAGCCATGGTTCTTGATCTCCTTGCAATAATGGGAGCGTACACTGCTGGCAGCAGCCGAACTATCTCCACATCTTTGTATGTGATAATATTGGTCATTCTGGTTTTCTCTTATGTTATTTTTCATATCCTGCTCCTTGTATGCAAAAGAACCCCTGATGGATCAGCTCCGCGAATGGATGACAACCCTGAACTCAAAGATCTGGAGAAGCGGCGGAAGTTTCTAGTGTTAATTGCAGTTCTTGCTGCATCGAGCACATATCAAGCTGGCATAAATCCGCCAGGTGGCTTCTGGCCTGACAATAAAGATGGTCACCAGGCTGGTCACCCATTATTCCATGATGAGTTTCCACGACGTTACTTGGTTTTCTTCTACCTTAATTCCACAGCATTCATGGCATCCTTGGCTGTGATCATGTTGCTTGTGAGCAGAAGGTTGTGCCAGAAGGGAATGAATGGCTACTTGTTGCATGGATGTGTACTACTTGATTTGGGCAGTCTCATGGGAGCTTTTGTGGCTGGGAGCTGCAGGAAAGTATTGACATCAGTGTATGCCATCCTAGTTGTTGCTATTGTTTTCGCTTATGTCATCATCCAAGTTCTGGTACTGACCTTTGCAAAGGATAAGGTGAGTTACTTCTTTGAGTGGGCGTTCCATGCGACTTCTTTCAAGACTCTAAATCCATCCAAGAGTTGCAACAGGAGCATCATGGTCAACAGAAAACCTGAGCATAAATGGAGAAAAGATTTAATTCTGATTGGGACTCTTGCAGTGAGTTTGACGTTCCAAGCTGGCCTGCTTCCACCTGGAGGGCTATGGCCTGATGATCAGGATGGTCATTTTACTGGTGATCCAATCCTCCACGATATTGATCCGACACGTTACAAGGTATTCTTCTACTGCAACGCCACTGCATTCATGGCATCGGTGGTCATAGTCATTCTGCTGTTGAATAGCACAATAAGCAAGTACAAGAGATCTCTCCTTGCCATGAAAACAGCCATGGTGCTGGACCTGGTAGCTCTGCTTGGGGCATACGCTGCAGGCAGCTGCAGGAAGTTGAAGACTTCAGTATACGTTTTTGCTCTTGTCATTGCTGTATTTATCTACATAGTCATTCATATATTGCTGTCCTTCGATAACATGGAACGATCAGTAAGGAAAGTTGGAGAACAGTGGGTTCCAGTTCTGAAGAAGATGCGAGCACTCATTGAAACAGAAGGGTCAAACCATCAGCCATCTGCTAAGGACGAGGAACCATGAGAAGTGCTTCTATCGGTGCATCGCTTTCTTATTGTGCAATTTATTTTATTGATTGCGTGACATAGTAGAAAAATGTTAGCACTTTCTTAAGATTGAGATGTTGTGATCTTCATGGTCATCTTAAAAGATGTCTTGTTAATGAATGTAAACCTCAAAGAAATTAGTTCTCAAAGGATGTTCAGTGTGGTTTTTTTTTTTTGACGAAAAAACGGCAGGTGCGCTGCCTTTTCATTAAGAGAGGAGCAAAAGCAGAAACAAAGCGTGTCCGAGGTTCAAAATAAAACAAAGCAGGCAGCCCGAAGCTGGCTCAAATGAAGTTGACTAAAAAGAAAAAGAAAGCTGAAAAATAGAACTAAGCGATGACTGGCCAATTGGCTGGCCGTGAGGCAAAGGAAGGAATGAAGGCCATGTCGGCTCCTGCATCAATTCAGCTCTCGCCTGCTGCTGGCGCTCCATCGAGCTCCTGCGTACCGTTTGCCAACCTGTAGAGGGCTATTTCCTCTTTTGCCTGCAACGCCACCTGGAAGTGGTCTCGATGTTTGTCCTCAAAAATGCGCCGATTCCGCTCTTTCCAAATGTTCCACCATGTGTAGAGAATGACTCCGGCCGCTTTTCTACGTGGAGTTCTGCCCATGGTTCTTGTGTTTTGGGTTAGCCACGGCGCGACGCCCTGCTCATGTGCATCACGCAGTTGCGTCCCTTCAGTTTCTGTCCAGCTCCATACCAATTCCACGACTTGTTTTGCAAATGAGCATGCCGTCAGCAAGTGTGCTGCATCCTCCATGGCAGCTTGGCAAAGTGGGCACGTTGGATTATTTTGCCACCCCCTCTTCTCTAGATTGTCTGCTGTCAAGATTTTCTCATGCATCGCCGTCCAGGCGAAGAAGATTACCTTCGGCTCCGCCTTTGCCTTCCACAGAGTTAGGCTCGGGAAAGGAGCATAAGCACCAATGAATTGAGCCTTGTACGCCGATGCCGACGTGTATTTTCCATCAGCACTCCATTTCCAGATTATGTTGTCCTGAACACTAGGCTGTAGAGAGACTCCTTGGATGAGTGCTCTTAATCTCAGGAATTCTGCTACTTGCTGATGGCTTGACAGTCTGCGAACTGAGACAATCCAGTTGTTGTTTTTTAACTCCTGGGCCACAGTTCGGTTCTTGAAGTGAGCCAGCTTGTATAGCTCCGGAGCAATATCTTTTGGGGCTTGGTCGTGCAGCCATTTGTCTTTCCAGAAAAGGATGTATTCATTGTCATCTTGTTTGTGAGTCTTCCTTCAATGTTTGTGGGTCTTCAATGCGTGGACATGGTCCAACGTAAATTGTTCCGTCAGCTACATCAGAGCCCAACAAAGATGATTATTTGATTAGTTTTTTGGGTAGGTATATTATGTCTCATAACCTGCAATTTGTTCTTGTAAATTTCCAGTATGAATGTGCTGTGTATGAGAACTAGGAACGTACAAGAATTACTTTTTTTCAGAACAATGAACTAGCAACTTAGTCCTCAATATGGAAACGTGTTCAGTAACTAATATACGACACAGGTTTATTAAGATCGCTCTGATGTTGAAAAAGTTGTCATGGGATCTTTTAATTTGGAACTAAATTCTTTGAGACTTTTACAGCTTTTGGAGCAATTACATTTTCAAATATGTTAAGTTTTAGATGGTACGAGGAAGTGAAAATGTCGCGTTATTGTAGCACGTGATGCTCAAGTGTCCCGAATAATTTGCACAGGCTTTACTTTTTTTTTCCCTGGGCTTTTAGCGAATTACTATAGACGAATTATATTTTTCTGTTCAGGGTCTTCAGTTCCTTGCCCCCCCCCCCCCCCCCCCCCCCCTCAGTCTCAGGTTGTCATATGCTTCTAAAGTTACTTATAATTTCAGTCACTGTTAACATCTGTTATTCGGTGCTACGAAGTTGAGACCATCGAACTCAAAAAGTTTTTTCCATACAATTTAAAGCCACAAACATTGGAATTTGTGGCCTGGCTTCAGGTGTCGATCAAGCTCCAATATGAAATGTGCAGCCTACATCAATCAGACTGAAGAACACCCGCATGGCAAAAATCATGTGCACCCCATACCTTCGAAACCATAAGCACGAGAATGAACTTTTTAAGAACAACAATATTATGAATACAAACAATTCACTATACAAACTATGGCAAAGCAGCTGCTGACAGGTTGTTCCATTTTCTGATAAACACAAACCTATAAGAGAAGTAGCATGGTGATACAAGAGTAGAATAATGATAAAAAATGCCTATTAAAACTAGAATCATGGTAGTTCTACATGTTAAGGATCTGGTCAATGACAAAACAAAGTCAACCAAAATTGTCTACTAAATGGCAGCACTCCAGCAACTCAAGGAAGCATACTCGAATAATGCTCCTTAAGTATGAGTTTTTGAGTGTACCGTTTGGTTTACCAAACATACAAGTGCATTGACACCCCCGGTGCTTCCAATGGATTTTTAAACCAAGCAAGAGGACTTCAGGTCTTAACTTACACAGATTCTATAGTCCTTGTTTCCTGTTTTTCTCCATCTTTAACAACCTTGGACTTCAGCAAAGGAGAATTCTGCCTCGCACTTTTTGAGGGTGTTTTTTTACCACCAGTGGCTGACTCTTTGATCCCTAGGTAAGTGTATACTGACATCCCTACAAGGGCAATGACAGCTCCGCAGAGACTGGTGAATCCAGGATCAGAATTGAAGACCAGATAACCAGAAAGCATTATAACAATTGTCTTGAATTGACCTAGCACAACATGAGAGAGAGCCGAGGTTGCACTGTACCATCCAAAGGACAATGAATATTAGGTTCAGTTCCAGAATATTTAAAAAACCAATAGACAATAGCATAAGTGACCATAATGTTCAAAACTAATTTGTCTTGAAAAGTTAATCTTATACTAGCCTTTCAAAAACCCAAAAAATGTCAAAATTATGTTTTCAAGAGAATAGACTGCAACGAAGAACGTTTTTTACATATAACTGTCAGTGTTCACATGGCAACTTTTCTTGATAGTTTATGTCTTTCATTGTCAACTAGGGTATAAAGCTGCATTTCACCAAATTATACTGCTGGAACTTAGAAATATAACAATGTGATTATTTTACAAGTTAAAATAATTACATGTCATGCTATTTGTTTCTCTATATTTAACAAGAAGGTTGCATATCTATCTAAGTCATTTCATGAATACAGTGTCGAATTCAGTAGCAACATTAATACCAATAAAAGTATCTCTCTAGGCTAGAAAGAATGGAGCTCCTAATGTGCTCATATATCTAACAAATATATCCATCATCAATTTTTTCAGACAGTACATATCTACAATATCCAGCATAAGAAATTTAGCATGCACAAACATAAAACTAGCAACAACCTGCATTGAAATGTCATGCTCCATGAAATGCAAATTGAATCATGTAACAGAAATTTTTTTACTCACCCGAGTGCCAAAGCACCAGACCATTGAAGAAGAAAACCAAACAAAGCAGATATAATAACTGCACAACTGTTCTTGAAATTCCAACTAAAAGACCAGAAGCCCGGAGGATCTAGCAATGGCATCAAAACTATAAAGAAAAATATAGTAATTGGGGTGGTCTTCCACATCAACCTGATCAAACAACCTGCAGTTTAGGAGAAAACCTAGGAAATACCAGCTAGTTCAAAAGAGATAAAATAACAACTTACGCAAGAGCTGTCCAGTTTCCACTCTGTTGTAAATTTGACCACAAGATTTTGTTCACAGCGCTAGGAATAATCCAAGCTAGTGCTACACAAGCACCGAAAAAATTGAACTCCAAATCCGTAACAGTTGCAATAGACACACCAAATGAGACGACAACCAGCGTGATAACCTATAATACAAAAGAAACATATTTCTTCAATTGTGTAAGGCTGCAAACAAATTAACAATTACATCAGTCATAAAACAGAATATGAGGCATAATGTCCCTCAAAAAAAAATTACCTTTTGAAGGGAAACCTTTTTCTGGAAAAGAAAAAATTCTGCTACAACTATTGTTGGAGTTACAGCTATCTTAGCCATTTGATAAAAACCTACGCTGAAGACAAAGAAAACTTAGTATATTATGATGCAGGGAAAAAAAAGGTAGGGTAGATACTAAGTTATTCATCTCACCTATTATGCTTTAAGCTAACATTGGCAAGCCCAGTGGAGAATGACATGACAACACCCAAAGCAAATAATGAGGAGAAAGGAGTGGATTTTGAAGGAGGAGCAATTGGCAACAAGTACAAAGCCTTGAGGACAGCCATTAGAATCCAAGCGACTAGGTAATGAATCAGTGACAGTGCAATCGGGAAGTTAAATCCGACAGCACCCATCACCTGCAAGATAAAATACGCCATGTATAAAGTGCAAACAGACTGATACAGTGATTACAAACTGGAAATACGACCATACCATTTTGTTTGCCATGATGATCCCAACAGCAACCACAAAGTTGAATGTGAGTGCAACGATAGGACCACAAAGCCTCTGCTGCTGGCGCTTGGCCCCTTCCGAGGTATGAAAGTCATTGAATAGTGAACCCCTCAGTTCCTCGAGTGCCCGACCTGGTTGTAAGAGGGTGCGAAGACTTGAAAATCCAGCTTTTGCCAATCAGATAAATTGTAATTATCTCCATTTATTACCAATAAAAGTATCTTCAGAACTTCATTGTAACCTTCTGGATTTTCTTTTGACAAAAGGGAAATGCGCAAATAGCAGCTAGGCTTGTCCCATAGTTGAGCCAAGACTAACTAAGATGCACTTCACGAGCTTAAAACAATAAAAAATGCATCACAGATAGTATTTCTCTTACAAAAGATGAATTGCTTCTGCAACTAATGTACATTCAATAATCTCGCACTTGAACACTAAATTTCAATTTTGAAACATCAGCAAGCTCTCAACTTTTTCCCCCGAGGTGACCAGTCCAGTGCTAAATAACTACCATGTGGAATCAAAATTTCAAAATCTTCCATTCCAACAGGAAGAATCATTATGTACAACCAAATTAAGAGAAGTTCGCAATCTGCAATAGATACTATGCCGGTACGCATTCCCAGATTTGCTATTATGGGGAACACCTGCCCCGCTAAAAAAAGAAAAAGAATGAGAAGAAAAAACATAACCAGCCAGTCACAAATACGGTAACTGAAAAAAACAAGTGACTAAAGCTAATCATTGAAATCTGATATAATGTGTTCTGGGGGAAACAAAGAATAGTCAAATTTACAATGCCGCTTACCCATTCCACCAGAGAGTCATTGAAATCTGGAATCTTTGTCACTAAACGAAGGAGTAAGTGAAACAGGCAACCACATTGTGGCAAAATGTGGCACTGACACCGTACTTCCCTTAGAACCATGTACTTTGTCTCATAAGCCAGAAGTCTCACCCAGAACAGAAGGCACGAGAGCACGAAGAGGGAGGGGACGGAGGTTGGGGTTGTCCAGGAGTCCTGACCTGCCTCGCCGGCGTCGCTGTCCTTGCGCTTGAGGAAGCGCCGGCCACCGCCGCGCAGGATGGATTCCCACACGCCCATTGCCGCCGCCGCATCAGCCGGATCCCCAAACCCTACGTATCTTTCTCCGCCTCCGGTGGAGCACGATGCTGTCCTTGGGCTGCGGTACGGCGAGCTCGAGCTCAACAGAGGTAGATGGGCAGAGCAGTCAAGCAGGAGACGGCGAGTTGAGGAGATGGGAATATCACAATTTTGCGAGGGGCCTCTTCCTGTTTGTTGAGGAGATGAGAATATCACATTTAACCCCTGTGAAGGTTTTATTTGACCGAATTTACCTTTTGATCATTTTACACAAGTATAAAGTTGAACTCAGCCAAGTTTTTTTTTATTTATGAACTGTACTCAGCCAAGTTAGACTGACTCCAACAATGGGGGTGACCTAAACCCAAAGAAGGTGTTGATTTCTTTGGAAATAGCTGATCAAAAAACACTCATCTCCAATAGAAGACTCAGATACCTTCTTCCTTGGTAAAGAAAAAAATAAATAAAATACTTTCTTCCTCCTCGGAGCACAACGCGACGCGCCGCTGCCCCCGCGCTGCGCTCGCGCCGCCGCCTTTGCCCCGGCCGCCATCCCCTGCCGCGCCTCCGCCGTCCTCGCCGCTTGCCCCGGAAGTAGCCAGGCCAGGTCTGCTTCTACTCGAACGGCGTGCGGAACGACGTATCCCGCTCCCGCGCAGCCGCGAGGACGCGAGGAGCTTGTGGACGCGCCGCGAGAACGTGGACGCGAGGAGCACGAGCGTCGCGCACGCGAAGGCGGAGATGAGGTGAGAGAAGAGCGGCGCGACTCCCTGAGGTCGCCGAGGAGGCGCTCGAGCAGTGCGACGTCGGGCGGGCCCGCGTGTTGAGCAGCAGCGGTGTCGGGGGCCGGAATCGATGGCGAAGGGAGCGGAGGGGCGGCGGACCTGCCCCCGCGCCGCGCAGCGCTCGCGCCGCCACCCCGGCCCCGCGCGAAGCCTCCCGCGCCGGCGCCGGCGCCGCCCCGGCCTCGCCACTCGCCGCCGTCCACTCGCCACGGCCTCGCCACTCGCCGCCCCTGCCCCCCGCGCTGCTACCTCCGCAGCCTCGCCCCTCGCCCCTGGCGCGAGGAGGACGACGAGCGTAGCGTCGGAAGAGGGAAGGTCACGGCGCGAGGCGCCCTAGCGCTCGGTCACGGGGGCAAGTGTAGCTCAAAATCGGTAGGTGTTTAGGTTCTCTGTTGGAGACAGTTTTTGCCTGGTTTTGAGCCCATTTTCGGTGTAAAGGACTCTAAAGGTCCTCTGTTGGAGTCAGTCTTAGCAAAGCAGATTTTGGGTTTCCAGGTTTAGGGGTTGTGCCTATACTCGGAAGAGAGGCATGATAGCAGAGCAGACAATATCGAAGCTTAAATAAAACATCAAAATGTTCATAGTTGTTAATACATCTCAAGGCATGTTTATTTTCCACCCAAATTATATAATCTTATTTGTAATTTGTAAGATGAAACAAATAAGTCACATATTAATATATTATAATTCAATAAACTACTTTCCATCAGTGTAGGCTTAGTTTCTCGGTTTTTCTGGTGGAATGATGTAAACAATGTGAATTGTCCATCAGTATAGGCAGCATATTTAAACTTCTGGCCAAAACGACGTGGCAACTAGAGCTTGTTTGCTTGCTGCCTGTTGCCCTGACAGGCAGCACGCCGGCTAGGCAACGCGCTCAGCCTATTTCGGACGCCTGATAACGGTGCCTGAGTCAGGCGTATTCTCATGTCTCCATCCAAAGCCTCTAAAGACTTTGGTTTGGTGCCTGCTGTCACCGCCCTATTGACAATCAACAATCTCGAGCATCACTAGCCTCGATATATCTGTAATTCAGGGTTGTGTTCGTGTTCTTCCACATGCATAAAAAGTTCCTGTTCTTCCACATGCATAAAAGTTCATAACAACAGATTCGAAGATGTACAATAATAAAGTTTAATCAGCGGGTTAGCTCAACCATATCTGAGATACGCAGATTCTGCGCGTCGAAATAGCTGTTATTGTAAGATGATGTGTAGTTGTGTGCACAAGCAAAGCTCAGCAATCATGCCATGCTGTTTCCAACGAACCGGATCTTGTGTGCATTAACAATCTTCTTAATCCCCGGCGCTCTTTAATCTGAAATTTATAACATTTCTTCGTATTTAGTTCAAACCTCCTAAGTGCATGCCAATCATATTGCCGAAAATGACAAAGTACCATAGACCTTAACGGGACTCCTAATGAACAAAAAATATTGGCCAAGTATAAACAGTGTTGCCTGAAACTTCGACAAATTTTCATCTACTCCATTTCGAGATCCAAACTTGGTGACATCTCACAGCATGTAGGCTTTGTGATAAATATAATAAAACACCATACAAAATACATAATCTTTGCCGACAGTTTAGTTATGAGTGACCACCAGTTCTATTACTTTTAGTATTTTTCTCAAGTGGTCAGGGGCGAAGCTACATGAGGGGTAAAATCAGTGAAGAATGGCTGCTCATCACTGCTCATCAACACAGCTGACCCCGTTGCCGAAGCTTGCTGACACCGGCGACTTCACAGGCTGGCTTCGCCCCTGCAAGTGGTCGATAGTTTCTAAGTATAAATCTATATATTTTCTCTGTAGGTTTTAATCTTTAACCAATTTATTATTCCATATGAAGTGATCAAGAAATATACAAGATTGCCCAAAAAGTAAATGTTCCCGCTTCAAAAGAAAAGTTTTACCTTCACGAGAGAAATGATCCATACATGTATTCTATTTATTTTTTTTATGAAAAGTTGAATGAGAGATTTATAAAATAGGCAAAATGTGCTCTAGGACATCTTACAATGTTGGTATTTGCTGCTGGACATCCTTCAATGTTAGACTTGCCAAAAGACATCACTGAATTGTGACAATTAGCTGAAACACACTCAACCTATTTATATAATCGTTTTTTGATTAAAAGAAAAGAGAAAAACACCAAAGGACGGAATTGCCCCTGGATACTTGATCGAACCAGACCAAGTCTGAAATTGGTGTTTTCTCGTCAGTGGAGCCAGACCAAGTTTCAACATGTCATTTGGAAAATATTTACTAATGCTTATGACATATAATTAAACAAAAAAATAAGATTATGTGATCAGATGTGTTAAAACTTTTGCAAGGGCAGTTTAGTCATTTGTGAAATAATCTCTCTCCTCTATGCAAGGAAAGTCATATTATAATATTTTGAGTGTTTATTAGCCAATTGCCACAACTAAATAGTGTCCATTGGCAAAACCTAACTTGAGTAGTGTCCATTGGCAAAAGCCACCATTGAAGAGTGTCCAAGAGCAAATTTCCCCTATAACTAGCAAATCTCTTGAGGGAAAGCATCCTGAGACTGTGCCTCTTCGTTTCCAGAGGTTAAAATTTTAGCCTTGTCACATCAAAGAGAATCTTGCCATTTAGGAATATTAAATAAAGTCTAATTACAAAATTTTTTTTACAGATAGGTGCTAATTTACGAGACGAATCTGACGAGCCTAATTAATCTATGTTTTGCTATATTGATGCTACAGTAACCATCTTCTAATCACGGCTTAATTACCCTTATTAGATTCGTCTCGCGAATTAGTTCAGAGTTCTGCAATTAGTTTTGTAATTAGACTTTATTTAATACTTTTAAATGGCAAAATTTTAGCCAAAGAAAGCAAGCAACTCGTGGTGTAAATTTCACCAGCAATTTAAGCATCATGCCGTTGATCACCAACAAAACTGTATATATAAATAAACTAAAATTTATTATTATAATATTATGCTCGAAACTGAAGAGAGTACTATTCAAATTTTCTATAGTTAACACAACTGAGCAACAGCAAAACTGACCAAATTGGCTGGAGCCTGCTCACTTTGGGCCAATCCTTCCTCCACCAGTTCAGACAAGCCCAGGCAATGACAATGCGACCCAGGTAACCTCATCTACCCCTCTCCCTTCTCTCCGGTCTCCCCACGCGTTCCTTGTTTGCAATTATACAGATGCAGTACAAGCGTGTCCTTTGTTTGCAGTCGTCAGATGCAGTACGAGTCTAGATTTGCTTGAGCATTCAGATTACTTTTCAAGCGTTGCTCGATTGATAGTGTCCTTGAGATTTGCTTGTGAAACAGTTGCTTACAAAGAAAGGATAAAGTGGTCAATTGATTTGTTCTTCTGTTGATCTTCTCATAGATTTGTTGTGCCTGAAATTGGATCAGCTATGGCAATGTTCTTGTCAAGTGGCATCTGAGTTTGTGTATTTAGAAATATTCAATTGATTCCATGTGCAAATGAGCCAAACAAGCTTCAGATTTTAATTATATGAATTTAATTCAGTGTGCAGCCAAACGAGAATATTTAAATTGAATCTATTTCCAACTGTTTCAATTCCAGACAAATGAATTCTTGAAATTGGATTCGTCGAAAATGATTCAATTCCATGGAGCCAAACGGGCCCTTAAGGGAAAGCATCCTGAGGTTGTAAATTTCACCAGCAATTTAAGCATCATGCCGTTGGTCACCAACAAAACTGTATACATAAATAAACTAAAATTTATTATTATAGTATATCTTGTGCTTGAAACTGAAGGGATTCAAATTTTCTATAGTTAACACAACTGAGCAACAACAAAACTGACCAAATTGGCTGGAGCCTGCTCATTTTGGGCCAATCCTTCCTCCACCAGTTCAGACCAGCCCAGGCAATGACAATGCAGCTGTAACGTAGAAACCGTCGCTTTGCTGTGGCAGGCACACCCCTCTGGCTGGCACAAAGGGAAAACGGGTGGCGCGCCTCTAACCAGCCACGTGTCAAACACCCTTCTAGACCCCACACGTCGGCGACGGAGCACGGCCCAGGTCAGCATCGGTTACCCATCGTCCCCTCCCCGAGCCGCGCCGTAATCACCCATGGCTGGGCTACCCCACCCGCACTAATCATCCCCAAATCGACCTCCCTCCCCTCCGATCCCCGCCGACGCGAGACTGAGAGAGCGAGACGCGCGGGCGGAGCGGCGGGCGAGGCCAGAGCCTGACGCTGCCGGCCGCCGACGCGGCATTTCGTCGAGCGCATGGCGCTCGTGCCCAGCGGCAACAAGGACGACCCCGGCCTGCCCTGGTCCGAGATGTTCCGGTCCGCCTCGCTCCTCGGGCCCAAGCTGAAGGACGACGGCGCGCCGCCCAAGAAGCCCCGCTCGGCAATGAAGCCGGCGCCGGCGAAGGAAGGGAAGGCCAAGTCGGCGCCAGCGAAGGAGGGGGCTGACATCGCGGGGCTGTCGCTGGAGCCCGACGCGCGGCTGGCGCTCTACATCGCCATGGCGCACGCCGGCCTGGCCACGGCGCTGCTCGTGCTCTACGGCCTCTACCTGCTGCTCGCCGACTTCCTCCGCCCGCTGCAGTGGGCGCTGCTCTGCTCCGTCCCGCTCCGTGAGACGCAGCGCGCGCTCGTCGCCTTCTGGGAGCCGCCGCTCCGCGCCGGCCTCGGCGCCGCGCTGCTCGCGCTCCCGCTCGCCGCGCTCCGCTCCTCCGCCGCCACGCTCGCCGACGCGCGCGCCGCGCTCATGCGCCGCCCGCTCCCACACTCGCCGGCCTTCCCGCGCCTCCTCCGCTGGCTCGTCTCCTCCTTCTTCTTCCTCGTCCTCTTCGACCGCCTCGGCGCCATCGCCGCCCTGCTCCTCCTCGCCCTCGCGCTCGCCTTCTGCGCCGCCTCCCCAAAGCTCTCCCGCGCCGCGTCCTCCCGCATCTCCGGCCGCCGACCCTCCTCCCGCGGTCTCCTCCTCACGGGGGGCATCCTGCGCCACCTTAAGACGCTCGTCGCCGTCGGCCTCATGCTCGGCATGATCGTCGGGTTCGTCGCCGGCAGCATCTTCTTCTCCTACAAGATTGGGCTGGAGGGCAAGGACGCCGTCATGTCCCTCAAGTCCCATGTCGAGAATGGCAACTACTCTGAGAAGATTGGCCTCAAGACATGGCTGGATGAGAATGACATCCCCGGCTTGGTGGATCAGTACTCCGCCAAGTTCTATGACACCGTCTGGGAACAGGTAGACCATCTGGCGGTGCAGTACAACCTTACAGATTTCACTAGCGGTTTCAGGCATTTCTTGATCAGCCAATCAGTAGGGCCAAAGAACACAGAGGCGCTCATCACTTCCGGACCACATCCGTACTCGATGAAGCTGCAGGCGATTGCAGCCCGTGTGAAGAACAGGGAGTGGGTGGAGATTTACAAGGAGTTGGACTCTTTCTTTAGAGAGCTATTGATCACAAGGGAGGATTTGGTGGTCAAGGCCAAGGAGCTGGCTTTGCAGGGGACAGAGGTTGCAAAGAGGCTGCTGTCGAGCGGCACGTCGGTGCTTGGTGGTAGCGCCAATTTGATGTTGTCCATTGCTCTCCGCATCGTGTCAGGTGCAGCTGAGGTGGTGAATTTTGTATCGCAGCTGATGGTTTTCTTGTGGGTTCTGTACTACCTCATTACTGTTGAGGGAGGCGGTGCTACGGAGCAGATCATCGACCTTTTGCCAGTGTCAAAACAAGTAAAAGACCGCTGCGTTGAGGTCATCGATCACGCCATTAGTAGTGTCATGTTAGCCACTGCCAAGATTGCCATATTCCAAGGAGGCCTGACTTGGCTGTTGTTCAAGTTCTTCAAGGTGCATTTTGTGTACACGTCAACTGTGCTTGGATTCATCAGTGCACTTGTGCCCATACTTCCACCATGGCTCTCCTCGATATTTTCCGCGGGGCAGCTGCTCATGGAGGGGAGATATGTGCTTGCATTGGTGGTAACTGTCATACACCTCATGCTTATGGATTATGGCACCACTACCATTCTGGAGGATATACCTGGGTACAATGGGTATCTCACTGGTCTCAGCATAATTGGTGGCATGACATTGTTCCCCAATGCACTGGAGGTACAACTTTTGTTCTTCAATTACTCACCTCTTTTGTACTGTTGGTCTGATAACTGCATTTCACTGTGTTAAGTGCTGTTACGAAAATAAACATTTTTAAGCTTTTGCTTGCATATAGCATATGTTTCAAAAGTAAAGAGAAGCTAACCATATGTCTAGAGATTTCCCAAGGTGCGACTAGAAGAACGATTCTACTGTGAACTACAATACCTTTTGATAACATACTGGAAATATTACCTAGATAGTTGTGCCCGTTCCCCTTCTTTTTATTGTGGGTAACTCCCCATAGTTTTATTATTCGTGCAGTGGTTACCCAATATCCAAATTTATGCATTTTGAGCTGCATTCAACTTTAATGCTGTCACCTTGATTAAATTTTCCCTGTAGTATAATTGTGTAGATAACTGATTTTCGTGAAAGTCAGGAGATGAAAGAGATGTTCATAAGGGCTTGTTCGTTTGGCCTGGAATGCCCAGGATTTGGGCCAAAAATCAGTGGGATTACATGTCTGGGTAGAATCCTAGAGTAGGCTGGAAATGTCTGGGCTGGATTCCCAACGAGCTAAATACGGGCATTGCGCCCAACAAAATGCTAGGAATCGTTCCTTGTGTCCGACCCCATGGAACGACTCCCACTCCCAGACGCTCGCGACCGCAACGCTTGGATGGTATGGAAGCTTAGCTTTTGCAAAGGTTTTGATCCCGGTCAACCGAACAATATTTTGGGTCATGGAATTAGAAGATGTGGAAATCAAACCCATGAGGTGTAGGGTTAAGTGACAGGCATGGAATCACTCAATCCATGCGTGGTGCGAATCCTACACGGGAGTCGTTCCCATGCTGCCGAACAAGGCCTAAGTAGGAAATAGAAAATTTCCCCTTTCCTTAATTTTTTTAGTGTTGGTCCCCTAAATCACTTTGAAGCATCCTAACTCTTGGGAGCTGAAGCATGGCAATAATTTTGTTATGGTGCCTTTCTTGCCCTCAATTTATTCTGATTGTTTGATGTTGTTCTGCAGGGTGCAATATTAGGTCCTCTTATAATGACAGTCGTGATAGCATTGAAGAACTTGTACACAGAGTTTGTACTTGCTGATGCAGAGGACTCCAGCAGCTAGCATGAGATGAAAATGCTAAAACTATTAGTGCTTGAAGAGGATATATGTGTAGGAGTTGTGTCCTCCATGTTTCCATGATGATTTTGCTCGCCATACATGAGTGCGAACAACTATGCAGCAGTTGTGATCCTTTCCTTCTTGTTGCATTTTGCCCACTCTAATATCTATTGGATTGTTCCATAGATTTGGTTTTGATATCCGCCGAATTTTCCCCACTGTTTGCTTGAGAAACCAAAAGTAGTCGTATTCGTATATAATATCTATTGGGCCGTGCCATAGATTTTATTTTGATGTCCACCAAGCTTGCTCCACTTCGCTTGAAACCAAACTTGTACCGATTTACTTTTATACCAATATTGATGCTATGTTTAATCTAGATCTAGATTAAGTTAAATCACTGAATCGCAATGCTGCCAATTTTTGCCTAGTGTCATAGTTCAGATGTACATCCAACTTATGCAGTTTTCAGTACATGTAATACAACCATACAAGTTCTCTGTTAGGCAGTTTTTTGCTGTGGTTCACAACTAGTGTTGTGCTTCCATAAGGGATTCTATAGCAAGCGGATTGGACATTAAGAAGGTTCATCAACAGACGAGGTCCAGGTACGTTGCACCGCAAGTGGCAAATGTCGAGACTTCAGACAGCTAAGCCAGCTCGGAATGACACTCATGTCTGCTCGTGACAGCACCTCCCACTTTTTTTTCGTTAGCTCTGTGTAGGTCCTGTTCTGAATCCTGAATAGCTCTGAAAAAACCATGAATATTCTCGTTTTTCTTGGAACCCAATATTGATTATTTTATCACTTAGCATAGCTTCTGAACAGAAAAGGCCTTTCAGCTTTACTTATGATCTGAACTTGGCCTTGGACCATCGAGTGACCTGGAGTGAACTTCATTTCTAGTTCTGCACTACTTTATGAGAATAATTTACTTTACTTGGACAGGAAAGCTGGGAAACTGGTTCATATTCCTGTGCTTTTTAAACTTGTAAAATGATTGTTATCTGGTCAGCTTCTAGATTCTGTCTGCATCTGGAAAGCTAAACATTCATCACGCATGACAAAGTAATACTATGTCACTTTCACATGTGATGTCTGTGCTCTAGAGGCCATACTGGATTATCCAAGAACCAAAAAAAAAGAGCCCTGCCTTTTTGCCTGGCTCCATTTGTTCGTGGTGTTATGGATGACCCTAGATCTGGCCTTTCTCTTGAAGTATTGCCGTGGTTGTTAAACTGACGATGGCACCGGTGCTCCTGTCAAGCCGTGCCAGCTGAAAACAAAAGTAGAAAATAAAAAAAATAGTATTAGTTGATAATCTAGCAGCCTAATCTTTACCCAGTCACAGTCATGGCTGCTTGGAGGCATGTAGTAATAGTTTTCTTCGTGGAAGACTAAGAAAAGTTCAGTTCGTGTTTCACAATCAAGTGATACTAGTCCTGTTTGTGCTGCCAATTTTGACCTTTACAATCATGGTGTATGTGATGGATAATTATTGTGTCGCGGAGGTTATTCTTGGTGCTGGGTCACGCTTTTGCGCGACACATTGCAGCTCTCTCGTGTTGGACTTTGACGGCAGCAGGAGGGCCATGAATACTGCACTGCCTGTTTTTTTTTTTTTAATACTGTCCCATTTTTAAACAAACACTATTTTGAACCCACTGGCACCTTGTAGGCAAAATTAAATTCAGGAATTGGAGCTGTATTTATTATATACTCCTAGCTGCGTCTTGTGTCCAAGGCAAGTCAGTAGGAGCTTAAATTGACAGAAATGAAGATTTTCTTGATGTGAAAAAAATATTTAAAATGACAAAATTAGGAAGAGTATATATTAAGGTTCTCTATCACCTTGTTTTTTTTTGGGGGGGGGGGGGGGGGGGGGGGTGGGGTTGGTGTTGAACCTTTTCCTTGGAGAACATAGAAACAAGCTTTGACGATGATGAGATAGACAGAGACATTGTTATTCAGGAACTTTTATTGTCCTTACTTCTTACCAACACACACCAAAAAACTTTCAAAAAAGCTCTTGAAAACAGAGGTACTCCGACTTTCTCGAAGAAGAAAAACAGAACTAGGACAGGACTTCAGCTAGTCCACTCCGCAATCCACGTGGTCACGGCAGTCCACGTAAGCTCTGATCCCTCTCGATCCTCTGATCGGAACATTTGTGCCGGTGCCGGCCACTGGCCATGGAACGTATCTAGAGGAACCGTACCTGTCAGGTGAGGATTCTACGAGTATTCTATCCGTTCAGTACTACGGTTCCGTGATGCAGCCATGGAAGCGGAGCCAACGGAGTTACGCGAGCAAGAACCAACGGTCTCCAGTTGACGAAATTACCCCGCTCCACCGCAGGGGTTTCGTTCCGTTGTGAAAGTCAGCAGCGACGACGCGACGCGGGGAAGACTGGACACTGGAGGCTGGAGCCAACCCAAACGAACCGCTCCTCAAACCCAAAGCCTCCAGCTCGCAGGTCCGCGCTTCCCAACTCGAACTCTACCCCGTGCCCGTGCGCCGCGCTGTTTCGTCCTTGCTGGCCCTTTTTCCTTCTCTGATTTTTGGAAGGTTTTTATTTCCTTCCCTCTCCTGGCCTGCGGACCTGCTGCTGCAGCAGCTTGGTTGCGAAAGCGGCTTCTTTTTCGCTCTCGAGCGCGCCGCCGTTCTTCACGGATACGTGGAGGATTCATTTTGATTGGATTGGATATTCGGATTGATCATCGGAAGCGGCTTCATTCAGCTTCTCCACCCTCTTCGTGCTCTTTCTTGGCCGAACGAACTAAACACCTGTTCTGTTCTCTCTTCTAGCCAGCCAGTCAATCGGTACTGTTCATAGTTCGTTCGATTTTACCGAGGAAGGAGAGAAGGAACAAAAGGGAACAAGAAGCAATCGCGGCCTCTTGGTTTGGTTTGATTGGATTGGAAAAGCGCGGCACGGGCGCCCCGCCCAAATCGGGTGGTTCTTTGGGAGAAGGGTGTAGTAATCCGAAGGCGTCCCCCCGGTCCCAAGAAATGAGGCTGGTGGTGCGCGTGGTCGAGGCGCGCGGCCTCCCGGCGACGGACGCCGGCGACGGGCTGCGGGACCCCTACGCGAGGGCGCAGCTGGGGAAGCAGCGGGCCAAGACCAAGGTGGCGCGCCGGACGGTGAGCCCCGCCTGGGACGAGGAGTTCGCCTTCCGGGTCGGGGACCTCCGGGACCAGCTCCTCGTCGCCGTGCTCCACGAGGACCGCTACTTCTCCGACGACTTCCTCGGCCAGGTCAAGGTGCCCCTCTCCGCCGTGCTCGACGCCGAGAACCTCTCGCTCGGGACGCAGTGGTACCAGCTGCAGCCCAAGAGCAAGAAGGCCAAGATCAAGGATTGCGGTAATGCTTGTCAGTGCTTTCTCTTCTTCTTTTTTTCCTCTCCCCCTTTTCAGTTAATTCAGTTTGCGTTTTCAGTTAATTCAGTTTGCGTTGTTTTGTTGTCTCCCCCATGACGATAACGTGTTATGCGTTGTGTAGCACGAGCTGTTGATGTAGGCGTATTTGGCACTGAAATGGACACGCAGTGGTTCCAAAAAAGCGATGCACCTCTGGATAAGTTGGGTGTGCTAGTTTTGCACTGCCCCTTTTTCCCATCCTATTCTTGGCAATAGTTTCTCAACCTGTCTTTTACTGAATCATATGTCCAGATAACATCTTTATTTTTATCCCTCAGTTAAATTGTGACCTTTTGGCAAAATAGTTCATATTTCATCCATGTCTTGCTACTTGACTTCCCTTCTCTCATTATAGTACAACAGCTAATTGTGTCATTACTACTTGGTCCTGTTTCTGCAAAATATGTGTCCATATCTATCCTTTTTGGTTCTATTGTCTCTAGCAGAACTATTGAATTGGCTATGTATTTATTTTCTTCTAATGTCTTCTGTAGGAGAGATTCGGCTCCACATATCTCTGGCTCAAAATTACTCTGAAGAGGCAACAACACTAGCACATTGGGCTTCAGATGACCTTACATCAAATTCGGACAAATCAACTGAACTAAAGAAAGGATCTTCTTTGCCGAATATTCCTGTAGAAATTTCCGCAGCACTAACAGAGAATGATGAGATAGAAATTGCCAAGGAGGACAAATCAAATGGTGGTCCAACGTTTGTTAATAAGCTGTATCAATTTTTTTCAGTGAAACCAAAAGATGCAGAAGCTCCAGCTCCACAACTCCCCAAGCAGGACAACACTTCAAGTAATCTTGAAGAGACGCCATCAACTAGCTCAGAACTTTCTGAGAAGCAGGATTGTGAAGCTAGCACATCAATGACCTTTGATGAGCTACTAAAGGCCTTTGGGTCTCGGCATGAGGAGAAAGAAATGCCTGAAAATTTGTCAGGTGGAGTTCTTCTTGATCAAGTTTACGCTGTTGCACCCAACGACTTGAACACAATTCTGTTCTCCCCAAGTTCAGACTTTCTTCAATCACTAGCGGAGATTCAAGGAACAACTGGTCTTGAAACCCAAGAATGGAAACTTGAAAATGATGGTGAAATCTTGAAGAGAGTAGTAAGCTACACAAAAGCTCCTACTAAGCTAGTTAAGGCTGTGAAAGCAACGGAGGACCTGACATACATGAAGGCGGATGGAGAGATGTTTGCAGTTTTAGCAGATGTTAGTACGCCTGATGTTCCTTTTGGCAATACTTTCAGAGTGGAGCTTTTAACCTGTATAATGCCGGGGCCTGAACTACCAGATGATGAAAAGTCTTCACGTCTTGTAGTATCTTGGTGTCTAAATTTTGTCCAAAGTACCATGATGAAGAGCATGATCGAAAACGGGGCAAAACAAGGCTTGAAGGACAACTACATTCAGTTCTCTGAGCTCCTCGCTCGATATGCCAAGCCTGTTGATGCCAAAGATACAGCAGACAATAATGAAGTTTTATCTTCAGTGCAACCAGAGCAAGAATCTGATTGGAAGCTAGCATTTCGAATATTTGGAAATTTTACTGTTATATCCTCAATTTTCGCATTTGTTTATGTTTCTGCACACATCATCCTTGCAAGTCCTAGTATAATTCAAGGTCTCGAGTTCCCAGGCCTGGACTTACCAGATTCTGCTGGTGAAGTTGTAGTTTGTGGAGTACTTGTTCTACAAGGACAGCGTATTCTAAATATGATTGCACGATTCATCCAGGCAAAGAGGCAGAGAGGTAACACTTATTTCTCAGCTCTCGTTTTGTTGTATTACGTGGTGGGAGTAGAATGTATGCTTATTCAAGTGTTGTTCATAAAATATTCAGGATTACTGCTAGTGATGAAATTTTCAGAAAATAAATACATGGCACTTAATAATTTGGCCTCCATACAAGAGCTAGCTTAGACCTTTCCTCGTATGAATAAAGGGAAGCTATTACCTTATTTGTTGCCCAATGAAACATTGCTTACATGGTCTTTTCGAATGTACATTAGGTGATCATGGAGTCAAAGCACAAGGAGATGGCTGGTTGCTGACTGTTGCTCTGATCGAGGGAACCAACTTGGCAGCAACGAAAACATCTGGCTACTCTGACCCCTATGTTGTATTTACTTGCAACGGAAAGACAAAAACAAGTTCGATTAAGTTTCATACCCTGGAGCCTCAGTGGAATGGTAAATCTACTCTTAACTAGTTAATTTACGAGCAATGCCATATTCGTTCACTAAACATTCATTGTGTAGCAGCTTCTCTTATCAATGACTTTGGAGCCTCTGTCAGCCTCTTAAGTTGCTATATAGGTTTGCAATTTGCATGGTTATATTTAACATTTTTCAAAAATTTCAGAAATTTTTGAATTTGATGCTATGGAGGATCCCCCATCGGTGATGGAAATAAATATATATGATTTTGATGGACCCTTTGATGAAGTTGCCTCCCTTGGTCATGCTGAAGTAAATTTCCTGAAATCTAATATATCCGAGCTCGCCGACATTTGGATTCCTCTGAAGGGGAAGCTAGCACAAGCTTGTCAGTCGAAATTGCATTTGAGAATTTTTCTGAACAATTCTAGAGGTACTGAAATAGTAAAGAATTACATAGACAAAATGGAGAAAGAAGTCGGCAAAAAGGTGAGATTTCATTCAGCTAGTGTATGTGGAAAATCTCATCCAAACTTGACCTAATTTTGAAATGCAAAATTTATTCTGCAGATTGCTGTGAGGTCTCCTCATACAAACTTAGCATTCCAAAAAATCTTTTCATTGCCACCGGAAGAATTTCTTATCAATGATTTTACTTGTCATTTAAAGAGGAAAATGCTAACGCAGGTAATTGTTCCTTGGGTATGCTTATTTATTGTTTTGCTCTGCCTCTGTGTCATACTATGGCATTCATTTCATTTCATAATACTTAGTACCCTGTGCGATCAAGGTGGAGGGTGCGGTATCCTAAAAAAAGAGTTCAGATTTTGATGCAAAATTGTTCATCCCATAATGTAAAACAACACATAATAGTGTCACTTTTACATGGTATTTGAGATTCTTTGCATTCAAAATTATTCGGCTTTAAAACACTGTTTAATTATATTTAACTAGACCTAGAGACGTTGTGATTATGACTAGTTTGTATTTCATGTTGCCATGCTACAGTGACTCTACGACAAGACTACAAACAACCTCCATTCTTGCAATGTTTCTGAGATTTGATTCGTTTCCATATTGCAGGGTCGCCTTTTTTTGTCTCCAAGAATAATTGGGTTTTACACAAATCTCTTCGGACACAAAACAAAATTCTTTTTTCTTTGGGAAGATATTGAAGACATCATAGTGGTCCCTGCAACCCTATCTTCAATGGGAAGTCCATCTCTGTTTATTATTCTTCGCAAGAACAGAGGAATGGATGCAAAGCATGGAGCAAAGCAACTGGACAATGAAGGGAGACTCAAATTTCATTTCCAATCTTTCGTGTCATTCAGTGTAGCGCACAGGTAAACACATTTTCTTGGATGATAAACATGAGGTCAGCTTGTTATGGGCCATCGCAAGCAAACTGATTAAAATGACTTTTTTTGTTCCTTTATCTATTTCATTCGCTTTTTTATTTTCTTTTTCTTAAGAGTAATTGTTTGAAATCACCATTTTCCTGCAGAACAATAATGGCACTGTGGAAGGCAAGATCCTTAACCCCAGAACAAAAGGTACAGCTTGTAGAAGAGGAATCAGAAACGAAAGACTTCCAAAATGAGGAAAGTGGATCTTTCTTAGGGATAGAGGATGTCAAAATGTCTGAGGTGTTCTCATCTACAAAACATATTGATGTAAGATTCCTTACCATCAAGACATAATGTGCAATCCACTATGTGCTGCACAGAGAGTCATAGATTATTACATTTCAATCTACTTTATGTCTCATTAGGTATCAATGCTCATGGGCATATTTGAGGGTGGTCCTTTGGAACGTCAAGTCATGGAAAAGGTTGGCTGTATGGAGTACTCCGTTACTGCTTGGGAGCCAGTGAGAACTGATATTTACCAGAGGCAAGTTCATTACAAGTTCGATAAGAAATCGACAAGGCATGGGGGAGAAGCAATGAGCACCCAACAGAAGTCTCCTCTGCCTGATAAAAATGGATGGCTTGTGGAAGAAGTGATGACACTTGAAGGCATCCCAGTTGGGGAATATTTCAATGTAAGAGACATTTTTTGGCATAAATTATGTGCACTATTTGTATATTATAATCTAAGTTATGCATGGTGTTCCAAAGATCAACACAGTTCCAAACCAAACTTTGAGAATCAATTAGAGCGTTTACTGCCAGCCTGAAAGTACCGCACATATATTTACTGGAGTTTTTAGTAGCATTGGTTGCCTATTCAATAAATTACTGCAATGACTATGTTACACACAAAAGCATCATATGCTGTCTAACATGCGGATGCACTAAACCTTAATAGGGCAAAAGGACTAGGAACCTCATTCATCTCAAGCGTTAATCATGTATCCCTGTATCACTATGTCCTATATGAAATTGTTTTTACTTCTTACTAACCGTGCTGCCATTATGTTTATCTCAGCTCCATATTCGATATCATCTGGAGAACATTGCATCCAAACAGAAGACTTGCTCTATTCATGTATCTCTTGGCATATCATGGTTAAAGAGCTGTAAGAATCGAAAGAAGATCACGCAGGACATAGAATCCAGTGCATCTTCTCGTCTCAGGAAGATATTCAGTCAACTTGAGAAGGAATCTATAACACCACTACCAGCTAAGTAGGAACCCTTTTTCACATTTCCACCTTTTCCTGATGCACGCATGGATCATCGGAAAGCAGCTCCTGGTGATATGTTGTTGTTGAGGGCACCTTGCTCATGCTGAGCAAGGATCAATACATGATGAGGAATCCTAGGTACAGAAGACAAATTGTGCCACGCCCTGAAAATGGGCTTCCATAATAGATTTTAACTGAAGAACTAACTACACGGCCTAAAATGTGGTCTGGTTGACCATAAATACAGGATATACTGACTTATACAGATGGTGAGAAGATCTGAATCTTGTCTACACTCTTATAGTTAGATTAGTAACACACTCAGTGTCTTTTAGTAACAGAAAATCGTGCAGATTCAATCACAATTTTTTTTCTATACTTGTGCTCATGCAAAGGTTGCATCTCCTGGTGTATGAACAAAACACGAAATGAAAGGAAAACCAAAACAATCCTCCTTTTTTTTAATTTTATCCTGATGGATCGTGTTACACTAAATTTTGGTGCCTGAGGTAGATGACTAGATGGGCAGAGTACTCCTGTGAATTCTGAACGGTCCTTGGAATACATGAATCACTTTTGCTATTCTTTTTCATTTTTTTTCTAGTTAAGATGTTTCAGGCCAAATTAAGGCTTGTTCCTTTGTGGATTTAAAATGTGCAATGAAGAAATGAACCCTGGGCGTGCCATGACAAAGCCACCAATTGGTTCCATGCAAACTCCTCTCAAAAACTATTTATATTTAAAACAGATTATTTACTGTTTGATGGTGCTGCATGAGACATAAGCTTATATTTGTTGTTTCTCGTGCATAAGGTTTTCGTCATGTATAAGCAAAACTTTGCTTCAGTGCAAGCTTTTGATGTGCCGTTTTAATCTTTTTTCCATAGATTGAAACATATTTGTTCCATCAGTTGTTGCACGTTTTCTTTACTCCGGATTTCAGTGCCATGTTCCCTGAAGGGACAGGGCCTTCAATCTGCCGTTGTGTGTCCGCATGTGTCTGAACTCCGAAGCAAAGATATTAACCTAAAATCTTCGTTCCAGGAATGCAATGGCCTAACATACCAGAAATGCCTAATGCAGAAATAATGCAATCAAGATACTGATCTCAGCAGGCACAGAAATGCAAGTTCTGTTTTGCTTCAGCCGATTAGTACAATAATTATTAGTTCACAAAACTGCAAAAAGCTACTATAATCCGTTACCTGAGCACATGATTGTTACCATTGATAATAACACTGGATCTATCGTTCTATCTGAAGGTTTATTGGGCAGAGTAAACACATGGAATTGGTGCCAAGTTATATGTGGCTCCATTAAACTTCAAAAGATCGAACCAACCATTAGTTTATCACCGGCCTGGTATTTACACGTTCATAATTGCACCAAAACGCTACAGAACCCAGTAAATTTACATAATAATAAAACAATACAGCAAGAGATTTGGCTGCAACCACCAGTCTAATCTGGGAGGACACGGACAAAAACACCACATCATGGGTAGGTGGACGTTAGTAAAGAAGACCAAAATGCAAGAGTCTGTTTAGACGTATTGGGCTAATTCACAAAAGGTGGAGTGACTCAAATCGCTCCTCCAAACGCAAAAAGATGCCAATTCCATCCACTGTACAGAAGAAAAAGGAGGAACGGCATCCAAAAACTTCTGAAACATTCAAATCTTTTTGTCTTTTTCTTGTCTCACCAATGTTTTCTCCTTTTTTTCTCCATTTAAAGGTGCAGTCTTGTCCCAATGCTCAGAGTGTTGGTGCTTTGGAGACAGTTGCAGCAAGCCTTGGTTTCAGTTTTACTATCCTAACACTGGATGAAGACCATATGTTTCAGTAACTTCTCGTTTCACAGAGTGGATCGTAGTCATATGCTTCACCAGCCTTAACAAACCTTCCCTTGACCCTCTTTCTCACGTCTGCCCTAGCCTTGCGAGAAGCATACCTAATCTTCTTGTCAAATCTGCCAGAACAATTTATGAAACATAATTATTTAGCTAACAAAACTGAAAGCAGAAGATATGAGCACATGAGCAGGAAATGTGAGTTATAGGCCAGCTGCACGTCAAAAGCATGCATTGGTAAAACGATGTTGTCACTAAATGCTATCCTTTGGAATAACTATTTAAACCTGTATAGCTAAACTCACCCAACTACACGGTTTCTAATTGATTTAAGAATCTCGGTCACCCCAATGAACACTTGGGGTGCTACAAAGCGTGCAAAAAAAAAATAAAAAATCCACAATTACATTCTATTTGCAGAGTTCTTGTCTGATACAAATTAATATAATGGGATGCAACAAGGTGCACCAAATCTTTATGAGAGTGTACTTACTTTCTTCTCTTCTTCTTCTCCTTGTATCGTGTGAGTGCACTATCTCTGCTACCTCCAGGATATGAGCCTTCAGGGCCAGGAGGATGCCAAGGAGGCTCACCCATAAGGAGCACAGAAGATACCACACAATCTTGGTGATCTCCGGCACTGCTCTCACCAGTCAGACCTGAAAAGGATAGAGACAGACTGGACCTAGCCTGCCTCACAGGTATACAAACACTGGAATCGCCCTTTGCTACTGGATTCGACATCCCAGAGTCAGCAGATACTGCATTGCTATTCGCAGGCTGCACTAGCTTCTGCTGCTGAAAAGCATAAGAAATGAACATTATAAGAACAATGCCGATGAATTCAAACAAACAATTGTACACTGGTTATTAGAATGGCAACAGTTCAAAATGTGGCCAGAAGTCATCAATTGAATTGAAATGGGCTAGTGACATCAAAAACAGAACAAAAGAACAATTCCTTTCTAGCTTTTTTACTTCAGTGCTTGTGCCCGTCCTAGACAATTTATTAATACATATAAAACAGAGAGAAACTGAACTGCACATGTCATACTTTCAGGACAGCTAACTTTAGTTAAAATTGTGATTTCAGTTGTACAAAATGTCAACCTAAAAAATTAGAGTTCCAGTGACACAAAAAAAAACATACAAGTCTTTTCATTTAATACTTGATAAAAAGATATAATTGCATATTTCTCAGAAAAGGATTAATATAACTGTGAATGGAAACCATACCACCCAGCCAATTCACATTGGGCACTTTTTTTCTCGAACGCGCAGGAGAACTGCGCATTTTTATATTAAGAAGAAAAGAAAGGAAAGGTCCAAAATAGACCATTACATGCCGCCTTGATGGCAGTGTTTTATTCACATTAGGCACTTAAATTCAACTTTGACGAAGTAACATGGAATTGAACAACTTATAAGTTTAGGTACAAGGAATGAGCACAGAACTGACTCAGGGTAGGTTCGCCAGCTAAAAAGAAAGTTCTGAGAGTGTCTGCATGAATGCAAACAACTGTAAAGGACTAAAAAAAAACTATTGCTAGCAACCAACATACCTCATCAGCATTTCCTGCTGGTGCTTCCTTCATTTCAAAGTAGCTGTCAATTCCAGCATCATCGAACAGTTGCTCTGTTTGAATATGAGAGGTGCCAAATAACTCTTCATAATTTTCAAAAGCAAGATCAACATCATCCACACAAAAATCCTCATATATGGTATCCTTACAGAACATATCTTTCTCTGGCGTATAGGGCACCTGCACAAGGAAAGCCTGAACACATTAATGACTGTTAGATATTTGGAACATACAGTGGTGTTGAGAAAAGGAAAGGTGTGGAAAGAAAAAAAGGATAAAAAAATCTACATATGCCGTTCAGAGAAAGGAACATGGGAAATTAAGTTATGAAATATATCAACAAATGATAACAATCAACCGAAGGAGAGCAGTTGGTTATCTTACATCCATGGCAAATGGAAGCAGAATTATGCAGCAGCAGCAGCGGAGAGTAACTAATTCTATCTATGAGGAATCAGGGATATGAAAGCCTTTAAAGCACCTTAGGTGTCGTTGAATCGACAGGTCGAGCTATCTGATCAGAAGCAGTTGGAAGCAGGTTGACCCCAGCTCCTGAAGATGAGCCCTCTAGAGACTGAACCCTGTCGCAAGTATCGAGATCATTCGTAAGTGTTGCGCTAGCTATATCCAACAAACTATTGTCCCCAGCAGCATTGTCCTGATTACTGACACCACTGTCGCTAATGCTCATCATGCTAATTCCCTGCTCACAGTTTGGCTCAGGGGCTACATTAGGAATATCCGAAATGAATGACCAGAGTCTTGAAAGCTCTGCAGATGATGGGCATCCTGAGTAGCAATTTATAGTCTGTCTTTTGTGTCCAGCAGCTTCGGATCCAGCACTATGACCATTCCAATCACAGTTTTGGCAAAGTGAAACATTCTCTACTAGACAGCGGACCATGGCAGGCTGTGAGGTACACCGATCACATAAAAGGGTCCTTGTATGGCGACGAGAAAGGGCATTGGCTGAATGGACATTACGATCGCATGATAAGCACAAGGATGCTGCATCTGATCGGCAATAAACCATGGATCTCTGATCCCCACAGAAATCACATTGAGCGCCCATGATCTTTGATTTTGGCAAACTTCAAACCAGCTTTACAAGCAGTAATGCTGCCAACAAATCTTTCTTCACTCTTTTCCCAGAAAACTCAAATTTACAAGGAACCTGCACAGTATTCATAAGCAAATATTAGAAAGAGTACTACTACAATGGTAAATATTTGAACACTTTACAAAAGTGGGAATATTTTCTGGAGGCATTTTCATTTCATGAACCAGTACCCATGCATTTAGTGCTGTGTGCATGACAGTATGATACTGACATGGTGACACAAGTATTGCTCCTTGCAGAGTTGAGATTACTATGACAGAGACACAACCACACAGCATAACCCCTTTTCAGTTCAACAGAAGAGAAATGCTCAAATAAGACGCAACAAGCAGGCTCCCAACCCATCAACGTCTTCCATCAGCTACTAGCAATATAAAATAAGGGATAACATAGATTTACCACCTAATCAGGACATATTACCGCCATCTACATTAGAACAATTCTAGGTTTCAATAGACTCATCAATTGGTGGACTCAGTCCCACTTTGCAGACCAATAGATAAAGAACTACAATCCCACTACAAAAGCACAGGCAACTAGTCATAGAATCATCGACTCGTGGTATATTATAACTCCAGCTTCCCACTCACTACTTGCAAGAATTAAAGTATATATGCCACGAGGTCACTAGGTACTGCGATTCCTAGAAGAGATAATGTGCAAGAAATGGAAGACAACCGTCACAAGACCCCAAATAACGACATTCATAGTCAAACACGGCATTTGTTTATTTAGAAAAATCATATTCTATGATATCTCAACTTTTCTGAGCAACTAAGGACGGCATACACAACAATACAATAGGGAGGCAGTAATAGGTAACATCAATGATTGGACCGGTTTTTAGGAAAGCAAACATTCTGATAGTTTTATTTTTCAGAAAAAATATTCTCAACTATTTATTGCTTTGTAACATCGGAGGTTTCGGACAAGAAAGAGAACAGGGAAATAAGAAAAGTAGTTTCATATCATGAGCCTACGTGTGCAAAACCGAGAAATTAAGATAATTACTCTGTTGGAAATTTTGGTTGATCACAAAATCCAAATAGTTTCAGCATCTGTGCTCTTATGGATTTGTAACAGAAGAGATTTTAGGTAAGAACATTTCGTCCAGAGGATGAGGTAGTCTTTATTGCTCTATCTGGAAAATAAGTGCGAATATTTCTTGAAGCAGTAAAATTACATCTTCTTTTGCAACTACTAAGCACGATACACGTGGATAGAACCATCACAAAAAGAAAATACAGTGTTCCCTTTGAACGCTGAAGAATCAGCACAATCAAATGAACGACGCTAACAGTATGTGGACCATTTCCATTAGGGGGACAAAGAATGAGCTAAAACAGTTTCCTTACAGTATTCATTCACGCTTTCCGTGTACGGAACTGAAACAGGGACATGCCGCCGACACGTATGGCAGAAATCATTTTTACACGCCGGTCAAGAAAACGTAAGATTTGGGGGGCAATAATCATGAAAACAGCCATTTTTTTTCACTCTCTCTTAATCCTCAGGCATCTAATTGCAATCCCAAAGACGTAGGTACCCACAGAGGCGGCAAGACAAGGGGGCAAAAACGACGAACCACAAAAGAAAAGAAAACACAGCGTCAATCTGAAAACTGAAGCCGAGCCCATATCCTATTTTTAAGATCGTGCGTGGCACGTTTCGGATTAAGAAGAGAGAATACAACAGCACCGTCGAGATTTCACGACCAACGCCAACTTGGCTCGACTCCAAGCGGCGACTCACCGAAACATAAGCCGAGCCGAAATCAAGCGCTCGGAGCTCGATCCCGGCCACCATGTAAACCCAACGAACTAAACCCGAAAACAGAAACGGTGGCGCGGAAAAAAGGACAAGAAGCACGCACCGGAGACAGGAGCCGGCCGCCGCTGCAGCTCCTCAGATCCGTCGTCGCGCCGGCACCTGAGCTGCAACAGCAAAGCCCTGGGCCCGGCCGGGCAATCCAGGAGCTTCTAGAAAGGGCCCGGAACCCTAGTAAAAGTTGCCTTTTCGGCGATCAGGCGAGGAGAGAGAAGGCAAGAACAAGAGAGCGAGAGAGGAAGGGGAGGGAGCTGTAGACCTGGAGAAGTGGTAGCGTAGAGCACGAGCGACCAGAGCGGAGGCGTGGGGATGAGGCGGCGGGCCCCGCAAAAGGCGAAAAAGGGCATCCGTCGCCGCGCACTTTTCTGCGCTTTTCGGAGGGCAAGGCCGTCATTTCCCTTGCCACACAGGATAAGAGGCGCGAGGGAGGCCGGGCCCGCGCCAAGTGTGCGCCACGTGTGCACTCCCGTTTCGGGAAACAGAGGCATCGCCCACTTCTTTTACCATTTCCAAACTCACTGACAAGTGGGTACCAAATCAACACTGGTCCCACATGTCATGGTGTTCGGTGGGTGTAGATCGGGTGGAGGTAGTTGGAGGTGGCGGCACAGTAACCGGACAAAGTCGGGCAGCGCTACTGCGCCTGCCAGTTGACTTGTCCGTCCACGCGGCAGCGGACAATTGGGCTGGTCTGGCGCTGTAGGTCACTGGCGCGTGGGCCCGAAATGCGCCGACGAACAGTGACACTCTCCACACCCTGCCCGATTTGGCGGTGCTGCGTGGAAACGGCCGGCTTTATCGACTTCGGAACCGGCAGCGGTCGTCACTAGATTAGCAGGGGCGCGTTCGGTGTTTTAGAGGTTAAAATTTAGAGAGGTCTAAAAAAAAAATTTTATCTTAAATAAATTTTAATTACAAAACTAACTGCAGAACCCCTCTTTAAATCACGAGACGAATTTAACGAGGGTAGTTAAGCCATGATTAGACGATATTTACTGTAGCATTACTGTAGCAAAACATAGATTAATTAGGCTTCTTAGATTCGTCTCGTAAAGATGTACCCATCTGTAAAAAAGTTTTGTCATTAGACTTTATTTAATACTTCTAAATAATAAGATTCTCTTTAGAGCTAAATTTTAGAGGCTCTAAATAGTGCCACCGAACGCCCCCTAGGATATTCCGTCCAACTGATGAAAGTTTTCGATTGATTGGCTGGTGGCATGGGTTTGGTTTGGCGGTCGATTTAGACCCTGTTCGTTTCTTTTAGCGCTAAATTTTAGAGGCCTCTAAATAAAGAGAATCTAGTACTAAATAAAGTCTAATGACAAAACCTTTTTACAGATGGGTACATCTTTACGAGACGAATCTAACGAGCCTAAATAAGCTATGTTTTGCTACAGTAATGCTACAGTAATGCTACAGTAACCATCGTCTAACCACGGATTGCTTACCCTCATTAGATTCGTCTAGCAAATTAGACCAGGGGTTCTGCAGTTAGTTTTGTAATTAAACTTTATTTAATACTCTTAAATGATAAGATTCTTTTTTTAGACCCCTCTAAATTTTAGACCCCCGTAAAACGAACACCCCCTTAAGCGTTTTTAAGGCTGGGACTTTCCGTGATTTTGTATGGTAATTTTTAAGTCATCACTAAAAAATTAAAATCCAATCCAAGGCCCTGTTCGTTTCTTTTAGCGCTAAATTTTAGAGGCATCTAAATAAAGAGAATCTAGTACTAAATAAAGTTTAATGATAAAACCTTTTTACAGATGAGTACATCTTTACGAGACGAATCTAACGAGCCTAAGGCTCTGTTCGTTTCTTTTAGCGCTAAATTTTAGAGGCCTCTAAAAAAAGAAAATCTAGTACTAAATAAAGTTTAATGACAAAACCTTTTTACAGATGGGTACATCTTTACGAGACGAATCTAATGAGCCTAATTAATCTATGTTTTGTTACAGTCATGCTACAGTAATGCTACAGTAATCATCATCTAATCATGACTTAATTACCCTCATTAGATTCGTCTCGCGAATTAGACCAAGGTTCTATAGTTAGTTTTGTAATTAAACTTTATTTAATATAGCTTATCTAGAGTTTAGACCCCTCTAAAATTTAGACCCCCATACGCCGAACAACTCCTAAGTAAGCTATGTTTTGCTACAGTCATGCTACAGTAATGCTACAGTATCATCGTCTAACCACGGATTGCTTATCCTTATTAGATTCGTCTCGCGAATTAGACCAGGGGTTCTGCAGTTAGTTTTGTAATTAAACTTTATTTAATACTCTTAAATGATAAGATTCTTTTTTTAGACCCCTCTAAATTTTAGATCCCCATAAAACGAACACCCCCAAATCCTTTGTAATACTGTATACTAGGATTTTGTATAGCATAGTGGGGAAACCTTTTTCGTCGATACAAATTTTAATTCCAATTCAAATTCTTTGCAATAGGATATAGTAGGATTTTGTATAGGGTAGTGGGGAAACCGCTTGGTCAATACCAACCTAGATTTGGCATGACATCTCTTCCTTTCCTTGCTGATTTGTCATTCGCTGGTTGGTGTTGTTGGATGATTTATTTATATTTCAACTAAGCAATCACTAAACAACTGTAACCAATTTGTAATCCATTTTGTACTCTTCTTATTTTCTAGAGTGTAAAACTATAAAAAATTATATCATGAAATAAAACGATATGTAAATCATGCATGTCATGCTCAGCTATATATCAAACTTTAGCTCGGGCACCAACCTAACGAGCCTGTTCGTTTCGCTGCAGCTGCGGCTGCGGCTGCAGAAAAATAACTGCGAACACTGTAGCTGCTGCTGAAGAAATAACTGCGAACACTGTAGCCAACACGAACACGCTGAATGATCTCTTCTAAACTTGAATTAGACACTTTGTCTATAACCAATACTGGTCAAGCCACCTAAGGTCATGAATCAAATAGGCTCCGACTATTCGTAGGCAAATTTGGTCAAGCCTGTGCTTTAATTTTCCCCTAACTTTTTCAATTTAAGACGTAAAAGGACACATATTTTAGCATACTTTTCTAGTTGTCCACGAGCAATTGGTCGAGTGTGCTGGTTAGCCTTCTCCAGTAATCCATCCGGCTTATAATTGCGTTGGTAAAATTCGATGGTAAGCTGGCACGCAATTTTGGCACCATGTCTATCCATCAACAGGAGAAAACTGAGGCATCAACCCACCATTGAAGTAGGAGTATGCAGCAAGTAGCATCGATCCATCAACCCATCGTGTCTTGAGCTGTACGGGACGAAATCCCTTTCCAAGAGTAAAAATGTTATTAAGGGGTGTTCGTTTTATGGGGGTCTAAAATTTAGAGGGATTAAAAAAAAGAATCTTATCATTTAAGAGTATTAAATAAAGTTTAATTACAAAACTAACCGCAGAACCCCTGGTCTAATTTGCGAGACGAATCTAATAAGGGTAAGCAATCCGTGGTTAGACGATGGTTACTGTAGCATGACTGTAGCATGACTGTAGCAAAACATAGCTTACTTAGGCTCGTTAGATTCGTCTCGTAAAGATGTACCTATCTGTAAAAAAGTTTTGTCATTAGACTTTATTTAGTACTAGATTCTCTTTATTTAGAGGCCTCTAAAATTTAGCGCTAAAAGAAATGAACAGAGCCTGTAGACGTTGACACGAAAAGGGATCGTTGCTGGTTCTTTTCGTTTAAGTATTGCTTGAAGCAACCTAAGCATGTGTTATGGTCTCTTTGAAAACAGATAGTTCATGATTTTCAATGACTTTTGGAGACTACTACATGGACCAATCCGTGATTTCCAAGAATGAATGCCCACCTTTTATTGACGAAACCCACTAGACATTAAGTAAGCCGTCAAAGAGTGCAAGACAATTCACACGACAATAGTGATAACGGATTGTACGTTCTCAAAAACATACAAGTCACCCTAATGATTTTGAACGGCATGAAAAATCATGAAATTAAGTGATTGAATAACCAAGGGAAAGGATCCTTTTTCTATGGTTCAAAATTTACAACTGCAAATAACTTCTATCGAACAATAAATGCTTTTAGAAAAGTATGAGATACCAAGTGACTAAAACGTTTTTCCCATTTAATTTCCATTTGAAACATGCTTTCGAGCAACTACTTTTTGAGTTGTAACAGTAAAAGAATAGCAAAATCAATTTAGCCATTTAAGAACATGAATTCGAGGCCTACTCGAGAGCATCGAACCATCGACACACATGAAACACACAACTTTCTTGGCGTTTTGTGAATGATACGGGACGCACAATCCAAGACCCCACCAATCCAAACAGATAGACACTCTGATTGGCTCAATAACTGACGGGGGGCCTCTATGTTCATGTTGTTGACTATGCAACTGTTGTTTTATCTCTACGCAAATCTACATCATCATCGTAGTAGAAATTATCTCCAAATTGATCTCTTATATAGAAAGATACAACTTTTCTTTTTCGATATTGATTTATCTTGCATTCTAAAAGGGATCGGGATCCACTGCCTTCACCGGATTTGAAGGCAGGGAAACAGTATTTTGTGAGGTGCGCTACAGTGGCGCACAGTACCCTGCCTTCTAAACACTGTAGCGAAAATACTGTTCCCTTATTACTGTTGACAGGTACTGTAGCATCAGATCTTACGCGTTCATTTTTTATCCGATGGTTGAAAGCCGGTTTGAAGTCACCTGCCTTCAAAATCGATTGAAGGCAGGTGATCCCAATCCTCTAAAAGAGGCTACCATGCATTGCAAATTAGGATAAAACATGTGTTTACTCGCAAAAAAAAGAGATAAAACATGTGTTGGTTTGTGATCTCATATATATGTATGTGGCGTTTAGGATTTATTGACACAAGTCTTGATATATACTCCTACGTGAGGATCATCACCCATATATGCACATAGGATATTTTTTCTTGAAGGATTGTGGTTTATATTCGTATAAAAAATTATACCTGATGAGATTATTTCATATGATGAACCTATTTATATCAATTTTTTTATGCTCTTGATCTGTATTATTAACCGAATACTGATAGTCGAATTTAAAATGGTTTACCAAGACAGTTTCTAAAAAGGCATAACTATCAAGGTGTTCGGTTGGAGGTTTGCAGCAGGCAACAGCAACAGTTACAGTGTTCGCAGTTATTTCTTCAGCGGCAGCTACAGTGTTCGCAGTTATTTTTCTGCAGCCGCAGCCGCAGCTGTAGCCTGCCGAACAGGATGTATGTTGTAATTGGAGGGAGTGTATAGATAACATTTATTGTGGGTTAACAGGTGCTATCGTTTTGAGTTTTTGCTAAAAGAGGGTTATACACAACGAAGTTTCTGCAATGTACTAGTAGTACTACTCATGCACAATAATGAATGCCCTGGAAATGTTTGCTAGGAGGGGATAAACACCGACAGACATCAGATCCAACTCCTCTGTTGATTGTATTGCCGGCATTGATCACTAGTTGTTGTCACGGCAACAACACATGGTTGGTCAGACGACAGCATCCACATTCATCACGAAGTCCCATTTGGCGTGCCTAAATTAAGCTGACCAGGCGGAGCATAACAGTGCGGTCCTGAGTACACTGGCGCGCGATGATCGTCGTCCAAGCAGCGCCGACGACGATGGCGATCCCCACGGCGCGCACCACGCGGTCCATGCATGCCCCAACGACGGCGTCGCTGCAGGCTGCCCGATTCGGATAGGACCGAGGCTGCCTGATTCGGATGGGATCATGGAGCACTAGCAGCAGCGGGAAGCTCTCGTCGCGCCCTCTAGCGAGCAGGACGTTTCGACGTAAGAGGAACTCCAGCGGTGTTCTTATTTGGGACTCTATTTTATTTTTTATTTTTTAGAGTTTTAAGTCAAAAAATGAACTCTAACAGTGACCCTACTTAGGTTCTTATTTTGCATGCCCCCTCAAACTCTATCTCCAGACACCTATTTTCAAGGTTCTCCAATCTCCCCCCTCATCCATAGGTCCCATTATTTTTATTTTTATTTTCCTTTCTTCTCTCTTCTTTTTGCTTTTTTTCTCTCTTCTCCCTCCTCCCGTACGCCGCCGCGACCTCACCGTCATCATACGGGCTCGCCTTCGTCGTGGCCACCGACGACGCCGTCCTCGGCGAGGCGGGCGCGTACATTGGCGTCGACCTCACCAGCGGCCGCACCTTCAACGCCTGGATCGAGTACAGGGGCGGCGTCATGGAGGTGTTTGTCTCTTACGCGGCCAAGTGGTCGGCTATGCCGGTGCTGTCAGCGCCGGTCGATTTGGAAAAGGCCCTCGTCAAGGACGCGGCGTTCGTTGGGTTCTCCGCGTCCACGCAGGGCAGCACCGAGGTCCACGCCATCGAGTGGTGGACCTCCTCCACCGATTCGCCGGCGCCGCCACCGCGTCAGGCCATCGCACCCGTGCTCCCTGCTGCTGCGCCAGCATGGCCTGCCGTCCTCCCAGCTCGCGCGTCGCGCCGTCGCGTGATGTGCACAGAGGGGAGAGGGCGAGAGGATAAGGTTGAGGAGTGGGTCAATGAAAAATGGGTCCTGCATGTCAGGTTGAAGATGAGGACTGAGATTTGGAAGCTATTGCTGAAGTTGATGTCAATAATTGAGACCTTAAATTTACATGCCAGCCCTAAAATGCCTTTTAAAAGCTTTTTTTTGAGAGCTACTGCTGGAGATACTCTAAGGAGACGTTACGGAGTTGGATGCGATGGATAAGTCGCCGCCGCGTCCCCGTCATTGCTGGCGTCGCTCTCCGGTTAGGATTCCGGATTGGATTCCTTCACTCCCACGAACAAGATAATCTGTAATGGATGCGAAATGCGATGCGATGCCTTTTTGGGTGCTCCGACCCGTCCCTTTCTCTTGAGTCGCGGAGGGCCATTCTTTCTCTTTTGTTCTCAGCTGTGAAAGGAAGGATCACGTGGTTCTCATGGACATGTTCTAAGTGCCAGAATGCTCAAGTGATAAACTGCAACGCAAGCGGCTTGGAAGTTAGAACCTAGCTGCCTTTTGAAAATAATGAGAACTGCTTCTAGAAATAAGTTGGCCCATTCCCTAGCCCAAAACTTTTTTTTAAATGCGGGGCACATTTTTCATTAAGAAGAAGAAGAAGTTTGTACAACACGGTCAGGGCCAAGTCCCCTGAAGGTCCCAGCAAAAGCCAACCTACGAAGTTTGAGTTACATGACAACAAAAACGACTAAAACCTGTACTAACAAAAACGATTGGAACAAGCTCCCAAAACAGAACCGAGACAGAACTACCGGCTGCAAGGGAGACTAGATCCTTAAGCTTGGAGAAGCCTGCCGCTCCCCACGTTAAGGCTTCATCGATGATTTCTGGCGCCAGCACCATCGGTTGTAGGGTTTGGAACTCGTGGACGCGTTTGTTACGTTCCTTCCATAATCTCCATGCGACCAAAATGACGAAAGTATCGAAGCCCTGGCGCTTGGCTTTGGGAACCCTTTTCCTTGACCGCACCCACCGTTCTACAAACGGTGGTTCTACACAACTACTATTTTGGGTGGGAAGATTTCTACACGCAGTCGTCCCTCCCATAGAAATTCGTTTTGCACAAGCGATGCACTTTTACAATTGTTAAAATATATACAAGAGGATCTCTAAATGTCTTTCGAACTGGAGCCTTTTGTTCCGACCAAGTAGTCAGAGCTCCAGATGTGGAAAATCTACCTGCGATTTGTTGCTCATAGATTGTTCTTGTATGCCCATAGTGACGCTGGATTCGACCACCATACATCCCTTGTATAGGTCAAATCCCGTACCAATTAATCTACATCTACATGGACATGAATGAACACCTCTGTTGCACATAGCTCCTTAAGTCGATTGATGGATTCCTCTCAGAATAATACAATATATCAAAAAAATTACATAAATATAATGCACTAACTTTACTGTATGGCTATATTGGACAAGAGTAACTCCAACAGGCTAGGTAAAACATGATCTCCCCTAAATATGGCTAATATTATTGAAAATAGCTCTCCAACAGTCTCTCCAAATCCCTCTCCAAAATAGCTAACTTTTTATTCCAGTTTTTTAGCTAGTTATATTGAGACAGGGACCTTCACTCTCTCTCTATTCCTTCTTTCTGTGGACCCTTGGTGGTTTAGAGAGCCTATTGATTTACTAAAACTTTTTTAGTTGTGTTTTATTTTAGAGACTAGCTAAAATTAACAAATTTCGAATATATTTTACCTAACCTTTTGGAGGTACTCAGAGGGAGATGGCCATTTTGGATCACTCCCTTCTTTTTAAGGTAAATCTTTTTGCACATCCTTCTGAAACATATTTAGTAGGAGATTTGATTGTGCGGTTAGCTTGTCACTTGTCTACATAACATCATGTTGGAAATCAACATAAACATTCAATGTTGCGACGGGAAACACAACTTAAATGAAAATATGAGACATATATCCACTCCAACAAACTGCCATTTAAGGTGCATACAAACATTAGCCTAGATACACAGAGTTGGCTATCAAGGGCATCTATTTGATTCTCCCTGAAAAATAAAAAATCAAAGGAGGCAATGGCTTGAATGAAGCATTATAAATGAGTCTCAGCACTAGTAATGGACACAATGGATATGAATAAAAATCCATAACGGGATATATTCATTTTAAACAATGCTGCACTGTGGAATGTTTTTGCACACAAAACCACTCAAAGGAACAATGGGAGAAGAACTGAAGTCGACACCGAAAGGAAAAATGGGAGAAGCAGAGTAAAAATGCCGTCTGGGCTGTGAGATCCAAAAAAGGCCTTTATGCAAAGAGAAACTACTTGGGCTTTATGGCCTGCTAGTTGTACGCAGCAAAGCCATGGTAGAACGAATAGAAGTGGGATTCCACCGAAGCGCCCACCGGCTCGCACGCCGCCGTCTCTTCCACTTCTCGCGAGACGCCCTCGCTCAACACCTCGTCCTCGATCTCCAAACCCTAACCCTAGCTATCTCTCTCCGCCTCCCCAACGCATCGAGAACCCTACTCCTCGGTGTCAGCCCGATGGGCAGGAGGAAGGAGCGCCGCCTGGCGGCCATGGCCGCGTCGGGCCGCAGGGTGAAGCTCGACCTCTTCCTCGATCCCTCCCCCGGTAAGCTCCGTCCCCGCCTATCTGGTAGATTCTGTACTTGTTCGATTGTAGTGGCGCTGTGATCAGTATTGGCATGGTTTGAGATTGATCTGCGTGCGCTGTTGCGGACTGCTTACTGCCGATGTCGATATTCTAAACGATTTATGCTCATTTTGAGCTGACTAGTAGTTTGAAAAGATGAAGCTAATTGTGGTCTCGTCGTAGAGCCATACGGTTAGGCTTTGTTTGGTCCTCGGAAATCACTGATCCTGAATGAGTGGATGCCGCTTGAATCATGGCCTGACCCACAAGCTGTTTGGCTTACTCTATGGGTTGGTTGGGACATGCTGATTTGTGTTTATGCACGAAGATGCATATGATGAACATGGATGAAAATAAAGGGAAAATATGGGATCAGCTCATTCGCTTTTGTTACGGGTTGGGCATCGTGTCCTTGGGCACCAAGTCAGTAACCAATCCAGAGATCTAGTGAGGAACACCGTAGGAAGAGGAGTTTCCTGGTGAATGGTAATATACACGCTGGACCGGAGCAGAGCAAGTACCTAACAAATATCCAGACCTGAAGAATGAAATCACTCTAGTGTCATAACCTTTTTTTTCAATTTCCATTTACCAATAGATAATTGCTAACCTTCTTTTGAGTCACAAGTAACAGAACAATAACTAGTACTAAAGTGGACAGCAGCACCTTTAAGAAAATCCACACGGTCTCTACAGCATTTAGCCTTAGTCCAAGCAAATTGTTCTGTTTGAACTTGTAAGCATTCGATGCCAGCCCTATATTTTAATTTGCATCTTGAACTGTCTGGGAACCGAAAAATGATAAATCACAGGCATTGATTACAGGCCAGAATGCATAATATTCCTTGGTGTATTCTGCCTTTAATTGATCATTCTTCTAGAAACATTGGTCCCACATGCCACCTCACGATGATAATATGTTATGCAAGAAGGGGGTGGTCTTGAAACAAAGTAGATTAGTGTGCTCGCTCATGGTACTGGAACAGTGGCTGCGGTCCAACATTATGTGCTAAGGCATCATTTACCCTTCCTGAATACTAGATAGAGACAGAGAGTAAACAAGGGCCATGTTTCTGTTTAGAACTAGTCGATTTACCCGTGCGTTGCTACGGACCTTGAGAGCAAACTTAAAAAAAAAAAAAAAGATACTACTCACTTCTATGTGCTCTCTTTTTACATAACAAAATTTGAATCATACTGCAATAGTAACATTCACTAAATGCCTAAAACATTGTCAATTGAGACAAGATGCTCTCTTGTCAATTGAGATAAGAGAAGCTCTCTCTTGTCAATGCCTAGCATCAGAAATTTATTTTACTTATTCGATTAATTTTGTTCATCAATACAGTAGAATTGAAAATAACTTGTAAAGGGATAGTCAATTCAATTCACAAGACGTCCAGAACCTACTCGGTTTCCAATAACCTGGCAGTGGCAAGAGATGTCACATGTCACATGGCTGTATTCAGAGCCTAACCCGTTTGCAATAACCTGATAAAGCAAATGCCAAGCAGAGAATAGCAGCACGCAGCATCTTTTTTCTTCCCTCTACTGCTGCAAGCTAGCGACACGGGATTCCAATCCTTGGTTTTCCATAGTCAATTGAAATAGATAGGGCCCTATGTTAATTGAAAGGCAGAGGATCAATTCACCTTCTTCTCGGCCAAGATCGATCGAATCCCGCTCTGGGACTGCACAGCAGCCATCGTTTCGCATTCCCACCACCACCAACCTGATCCCATTCCATGCTCTATCATCGACTTTCCTCTTGCCAAGACAAATGGCAGGCAAGGGGCTCGATCCGCTAATTGTGCACAAGCATGCAGCATCTCTGGTCAAGGTAGCTCGGTCAGTCGATCCAGACAGCGAAACCTCGATTACGGCAGCTGGAAGCTCAATCCGCGCGCTTCCGCCCCCATTATCTTCTTTTTTTTTCTCTCCTAATCCAAAATCCTGCACATGGCGTGCCTGTTTACGACTGCCATCGGTGAGATCCTGCTCTCGCCCACTACTCGAGCACGGGGGCATAGCGGCTTGGAACTCGAAAATGGGAGAGGAATGAGGCGAGTAGAAGGGAGAGCGGCGCAGCGCGCGGATGGGAGCGGGCCTGAAGCTAGCGTCTGCACGGTGCCGGCCGCAGGGAGAAGCGCCCAGGTTTCAGAGAGAAGTGATGGACGGAGCGCGAGGGGGCCCACCTGTCGGCGCTCAAGTTTGAGGAGGGGCGGACGACCACCACCGCCATTCACCACCAACTCGGTTTTTTAAGTATGGTAAAGATTATGGCATGGATCCTTGTAAGCACATCGCAGCACACTAAAACGTTAACAAATGGATGAAGGACCAAAATTGTCATTGTCAATGGACGACAAGGTATAGTGGGTGACACGAATTTGGTGCCAGGATGGAGGGGTTGTGTGTGTTTGTGCTGGCCAGGAAAACAAATTGGTTCTGAGAATAGTTGCACCTAATGGTTCGAATTAGGGCTGTTCACTGGCGGTTTGGAAAAACCGGCAGCCAAACCGGCCACACTCCCGACACCTACGAATGAACAATAACTGTATACCGTGAACAGTAACCGTAGTTCTCCAATTCCTTACCGGTTTGACAGCCGGTTTCATCAAACCGTGGGTGAACACCCCTAGTTCGAATTAGTATGATCTAAGTACCTCAATCAACGAAATCTTGAAACATTGAAGCGAACTGTTTCTGTGTATCAATTATTAGGATAATAAAGAACTGAGACTGGATTTTGTTAAATTGTTTATTTTTTTTGGCTCAGCTATTTACAGTAAAGGAATCGGACTATTGATTATATTTTCTTTGTGTGAATGATTACAGCAGTGATAAGTGTAGTACCACATTCTTGTGCTGGTATTTTTAAGATCCTACTCAACAGATCTGTTGGTGTTCCTGTAAGATATCGTTTTCAAATAAACTAATTTGCTGATACTGTTACTTGCAGGGGAGGCATCGCTGAAGGAGGGAATAGGAGGGGAAAACCGTGACCAACAGACTGTAGTTCCCACTTCATCTTCTTCAGGTGGGTTTCATCAATTTCCTTCCAAGGGATATGTAAAGAAGACATGCTATGGAACATAAATGTGGTGGAAATTTGGATTTGTTGTACAAGCCTGTATCTGCTCCATGTATCTGGTTTTGAGGTACATGTAGGGTTGCCGGCCTGCAAGGAACATTGAGTAAATTCTTCAGCCCGAGCTGCTACTGTCAAAATTGAGTGAATGCCTATGGGTATTTTCTCTTTTGGCAGCTTCTAAGCACGGGGATTTCAGGATGTGATTGTTGCGCCTTCGGTTCGTATGTCTCTTTCTTTTTATGTAGTTCCTAACCTGGTCTTTTTAAAATTAAACCAATTTCCGGAACCTGTTTTTTATTTTGTACAATTGTTGCAATGGATATAAATTGCCACAAAACACCTTTTCTTTCGAAACTTACGCATTTGTATTTTTCAGGTAAGAAGGAGAATCCTCTAGCATTGCTTGGGCAATACAGTGATGACGAAGAAGAGGATGAGGAAGCAGCAGATCAATCTACTGGTGAAACTAAGGGAAGCCCTGGAGATGCAAATGCTAAGGTAATTCACATTCCCAATCTATACCATCTTGTAACCTTTTCGTGAAGCTGAACCTAAGTCAAACAAGTATATAAACATGAACTAGTTTTGTACTCTTTAAGTTCCAAGTAAGTTGAAGCCGTAGAAATAGGATTATAGGTTGATGCCTTGAATTAGCTGAGCTTAAATGCCCCAAGCTTTTTGTGTTTCTTCATTCATGTCAATTTGTGCTTCAGGCCATGCTTTTATCTGTTGTGAGTGTTTTTTTTTGGGTGAGGTTCTTGGTCTAACACACTGCTCTTTCTTTACTGTCCTGATTGGTGCAGTGAGGTGTGTAGTGCCACTTTTTTTTCCTGATCTTTTAATATTACATTTTTGCTTTGTTAGGTTATTCATGGGCATGGAGACACAGCCTGTGATAAAGGCAATGCACATACTGAACAGTCGGCTGCTGTTGGCGAGCAACAAGATGCACCTCAAGCTGGTGACATTAAGAATTGCACAAATGTTGCTGAAGAAAATACTGTTGCTCCTGAGCCAGCGCTGGTGACCGAGAGCATGAAAGCAACTGAAGACATTCATGGTGCATCTGGCATGCAAATTGTTGGTGATCTTGGTGGGAATTGGAAAGCGGTAATGCATGAACAGAGTAACCAGTGTTATTACTGGAACACGGTTACAGGAGAAACCTCCTGGGAGGTGCCTAATGGATTGACCTCAGGAATTGCATCTGATGGAGTTGCATCAGCATCTGTTCCCACTACTCATATGGACTATTCTTTAGAAGCTCAAGCACATGCTGTTCCCCAAAATACTCTGGAAGTATATCCAAGTGATATGTCTGCTGTGAATGGCACATCAACTTATGCTACTTTTGGAATGGATTGTGCGAGTGCACAGTATACTCAAGATGCATATGCTTATACTGCAGCTGCCACAAGTCATGCGGACATTGATCCCTTGCAGCTTGCAAAATATGGCGAGGATTTACTGCAAAGATTGAATCAGCTGGAAAGGTGCTTGCTACCATCTTTAGGCATCTCTTTTGTTTCTTTACAGCAAGTCTTGTTCCTAGAGTCTAGAAAACTAATCAAAATTTTGTGCTTTGTAGGCTCCATGGTTCTGGTGAAGGCCTTGAATTGATAAGAAGAGAAATTGGAATACGGATCTCAGACTGCAACACACTCTCATCATATGGATCTTCTTTGCTCCCGTTGTGGTTACATGCTGAGATGCACCTCAAACAACTAGACAATTCCATTTCCAAGTTGGAAACTAGTGATATAGAACAGAGATGTTCAAAGACAGAAGACAAGGAACCTAATGAAGCTGACATAACTGCACCCTCCTATGGCGAGGATTTGAAGCTTGAGGCCAGCGTAGTGGTTACTGCTGGTGACAATGTTAAGATTGAGGAGCCAGCTCCAACATCATCTGCTCAAAATTCAAATGATAAGGATGCTGAAGCAGGTTCTTCAAAGGTCGAAATAGACAATGATGAAGATATGGATGTGGAGATGGAAGTTGATGAAGATGATGTTGAAGAGCAGGTGAATTCAAATTGTGCAACTAACAAGGAGCATCCTACGTCAGAAGAAGTACACTCACCAAGTTTGCCACCTGGTCTTGCTGCTCCTGAGAATAATGATGTTCCTCCACCACCACCAGAAGAGGAGTGGATTCCACCTCCACCACCAGATAGTGAACCAGCTCCTCCACCTCCACCAGAAGAGCCAGTTGCATCATATGTTCACCCTGACACTATTCCTCAGTCATATATAGGTCAAGAAAATGTGGGCTATACTCTTGCGGGAATGGAGTACTATGCTGCTGTTGGTACAGAAGGCACAAATGCCACTTATTATGTGCAGTCAAGTGAGCCTCATTTCCCTCAAACGCAGCAGCATTCATATTATGCACCAATATCTGCAAGTTGCATTTCTGTGCCTGTTGATGGCACATCTATTGCCCCAGAATCTTACTATACCTACCCTTCAGTACCGACAGCTGCTGGTGGAGTAGCAGCTGAACATTCTGGATACTATGCTTCATCAGTCTCTGCCATTTCTAGCAGTGCAGTAGACATCAAAAGTTCTGCCTCTCTTGTTTCTACAAATAGCAATTCGGATCCCACATTCAAAGGGTCAGATAAAGTCATATCTAAGGATCCAGGTGTTCCCCCTTTGAGCCAAGCTGCAGTATCAGCTGTGGAGACGACATCCATGCTTGGAAGTTCTACTCATGCTTCTACTAGTACCACTAATCAGACTAAAGGTAATTCTGTTTTGATTTATTCATTACGGTGATTTAACTTGATCAGTTGGTTGTGGCTACGCCATGGCAAACGATGTTTGATCTTTTGAACTGTTTTGTAGTAATTCGTAGCAAGAAGCGAGCTGTTGCTGTTACATCATCCCTGAGGTCTAACAAGAAGGTTTCAAGCCTAGTGGATAAGGTAGCTCTATACAATCAACTGACCAATGCTGTAATCACAAATAATGATTATTTTTGCCCCTTCACTACCACTACCACATGGATGCGGTTGTGCACGCACCATTCTTCCTCAAATTTGATGTTTAAATTTTAATCTTCATCTTGTTTGTTCAACAGAATCTATAGGTGCTAGTTGCGTATAGTTGATTGATCGAGACATGTACTCTTGTACTGTTTTTGGATCAGTTAGCAGAGACCATATCTTAAGTTAGTTTATTTCTTTGGTTTCGGGGTTACCAATTATCGATAAGAATTATCTTTTTTTTTTAATTAATAAGAACCCTTGTTCTCTTGAATATTGCACATACGAGAACAAAGGTTTGATTCTGTGCTATACTATGTTAATGCTGGGTTGGCTTGGACGCCTCACCCTATCAAGTTTTGTGTAAAATACGTGATGTCAGGCAGACCTGAAAGCTGTATTTTAAATGTGTTTCCTTTTGTTTTCTTTGTTTCGTGGTTACTACTTGTGTTAATATAAAGAGGTAGTCAGGTCTGCTTTCTTGGCAAGGCTTAAAATTTGTTATTTATCAATGTATTATAATTGGCACGTCAATTTCTCCTTGCTAAAGCATTTTTTTTCTTTGTTCTAATAGTGGAAAGCTGCAAAAGAGGAGCTTCGTGATGAAGAGGAAGAACCTGAAGATGCTTTGGAGGCCCTTGAAAGGAAGCGTCAGAAGGAAATAGAGGTAATTACGCGTTTCTCTTTCTATTGCATATGTGCACAAAATTGCCTCCAAAGGTTTTGCATTGTAAATTATGTTCCATTTGATCCAGGAATGGCGGAAACAACAAATAGCTAGTGGAGAGGCCCAAGAAAATGCTAATTTTGTTCCTGTCCGTGGCAACTGGTACTGTATTTTTACTATACGATGCTTGAGTAATAGCTTGATACTTTAAATGTACCATTGTTCTGGTGGCCTTTTGTTGGTTCATGATTTATCGACTTTCTTCATTCACCATTTTACAATCTGTGATGCCTTTTTATTGAAGTGTATGTCGATGTTATGCCTTCACTGCCCAAAAGAACATTTGGAAACTGGGATGCATTTTTGCATCCAAAGTTGTGTTTCAGAGAAAATGCTCAAAACTATTCCTATTTCTTTATTTATTGGTCCAGTCCATGCCTAGTTCCTATAAAATTAGTGAATATAGTGTACGCATACTTTGTACGTCATATGTTCGCGCTCATTTTCCTGAGTAGTTGCATTTGTCTGGAAGAGTCTAAAAGCTGAAGCAATAAAATCGGTAATCTGTATGTCATTAGTTATTTGCCAGGTACGAGTCCAGCCCAAAACACTCGTGAGAACTTTTGTGGCCGACACCTGGAAACCCACCTAAACCTGGTTGGATATTCTAGGAATAAAACACATTCTCTTACACTCCCAGTGGCCTATTTGCACTGATGGTCTTTCATTTAAAAATTTGATGATTCAGTTCAAATTTAAACTAGGTTCCTGTTATTCAGAAAACTCCAAGCAATCTTTTTTTTTTTTTAAAAAAATTATAACTTGGCCCTTGGCAATCCTTCTGTTTTGAGTCTCTTGACCCTTCGGATCATTTGCAGGCGAGACCGTGTGAAACGGAGAAGAGCAGAAGCAAAAAAAGAGTCAAAAGAAGAGTCAGTCTCAGATTCGTTAAGTAGTGCCGAACAGCAAAAAGGCGAGCCTGATCTTGCAGAGCTCTCCAAAGGTCTTCCTTCCGGTTGGCAGGTTAGTGTGTTCCCTTTCCTTTCTGGATTGCGCCATTAACACATGCTCATAATACTATAATAGGTTTGATTCATACCCTTAAAGGTTGCTTGCATGCAACTTGTGGGAATCTCATATTGTTTGCACTTCAGAACAAACAAACAAAAAAAATCAAATAATTAACGATCATTGGATCAAAATCTGTATCTTGTTCTCCAGCGTACTGTATAAACCTTGTTGATATACAAGTATTCAACCTTTGCTGACTTGCCTTCACTTGTTTGTTGATATACAATCTATGCTGACTTGCTTTCGTTCGTAGCTGTGCAGGCATACTTGGATGAATATACTAAGCAGGTCTACTACGGAAACAGCCTTACGTCAGAGACGACATGGACGCGCCCAACCAAATGAAGTTAAGGACTTAATAGATCACGTAACAGCTGCTGTTGTCGACTGCTCAGTTTTTGTTGTAGATAACCCTTTGTTGAATCTTAAAAGAGGGCAATAGAAATTGCTCTGCATGTTTTGAGCAGCTTATTACGGAAAGTAATTTCTTTTTTCCATGATGAGCCCCTTCCCTTAGTTGAACAATTCGAGATGGTCAGAGCAGGTGAAGAATGCATCTGTTGTCATCTTAGTTTCAACTTATTTTCATGCTTAGCTTTGTAGATGAAGGCTGCATCTGTTGTCGTCTTAGTTGAACAATTCGAGATGGTCAGAGCAGGTGAAGATCTGATCTGCTTTTAACCAAACGCAGTGAATACACTAATTATACATTTGGTTCGCCAAATTCTGATGTTAGTGTTTCTAAAAATATCACGAGTAACATCCTGCCACGTAGGCAGTTTATCAATGGGCAAAAATTCCCCAATTCACGTGAACAGTTCTTCAAGTGAAGATAATTGTTCAATGACTATTCAGATACATAGAAAAAAAAAGTATGCCTCCTTTATAATACTCCCTACCTCTCAAATTGATGTTGTTAGGCGAACTAAAATTATTCTCCGAGCCTAACAACAACAATTCAAGAACAGAGGAAGTAATGATTCTCAGGAAAAATTCTGCATTTCGAAGGGAACCTCAAGCTGCCTAGAACATAGAATGTACCGAGCATCTGAAACAAATTTTAAGCTTGTCCCTGAAACAAATTAAATTTCTTCTCTGAAAATCTGAAACAAGCTAGGCGAATGCAAGATCTTCTGACATGAACAAATCAACAAAAAGGGGCCTAGAGATCCTGCAATTTGAGCAACGGTTATTTTGAGTAACACAGAGCTCACTTATGATGCTTTACAGGTTTCAAAGTCAGGTCCATATCAACGAGATAGCATGGATTGCTGTCGAAGAAAAGTCAGGTCCATTGAGAACTGCAGAAAGCCTTTCGCGATCACAGAAAATCTTGCTTCCGGCCAGCACGTGCGAGCAAAAGAAAGCATAGTTCTCCAACTCAAGAAGCTGAAGCGCCACAACACCTTCAAATTTGACGAGGCAGCAAACACCAAAGAGTCAAATTAACTCAAGATAAACATACTAACCTATCCCATGCCAGCAAAAATTAAACACATAAGAAACATGAAAGAAAATACCATAATCCTATTATATTACCAGACTATCCTCATTCTGCAGCACTGAAGGATTAAAAAAGTTCTCATTCAACCAAGCACTATTATTTGATCATAAATATTCCGCAACCTCACATGCATAGTTTCTACCCACTTTTGGCTAACATATAGTAGAACAGTAGCACTCCGAATAATGCATATTCATACCCTAGGAAACTTATTATCTTCAACTTATCATATTTGAGGAGTTTTTTTGCGAATAAACCCAGAAGGATATTTGAGGAGTTAGAGCACATGTAAATCAGAACAATAAGATTCCCAAAGCGAGCATAACAATCAACTATACCGCATGGATACTTTGACAAATAAGACTAATAGTTCAGGGATAGAACTAGGTCTGGAAGCATCCAACCTTTTGTAGCGTTTCTTAGAACCACATGGGCAGAGAGCATTCCTACTTATCTGACCGCTCTTTGCCAGATTAGATCTGCCAACGTCCACAGGTGAAGTTCCCATTAAATTTTGGACCTACAAACGAGGTATGATTCATAAGTCAAATAATTCAGGTCTACTGCAAGAAATTAATTCTATTGACAAATTTATGTCAAATGATGCAAAATGATTTCAACAAGGATATCAAAATCTAAATGTTATAATAAGAAAATGAACTCTTATTTAACGACATCCACATTCCCTAATACAAATGAATTGCAGAGTTGTTCACAAAAATTCTTAATTTTTTCCCCCAAAAAAATTGTTGTAGTGAAGAGAACACTAAAGGAAGCATTTCCTAAAACAAGAATGTCGGAAGTCACATACATAAAAAATGACCACATAAAAAACAGGAAATGAGGATAAGGCACCACAAGCATAACCTGCAGTGGCCATATAATTATTTCAATACCCATAAACACCAGCTGGGTCGTTTAATGATGGATCATTTCACATTAAGATGGAAAGTCCAGGCTAAAACATTTCCTTTCCCATATATCAAACAGCAGACAACACGACACTTCATGTTCCTTATGATGCAATATCCTTAATCCAGCTGAATATGAATATGTATTGACAACTTGACATTATTAGAAACGTAATAAGCACTTTACTGGTGTCTTCTTTTTTCTTTTCTCCTCTCCGTTCCTAGTATGTATCATTTGCTCTATTCATTATGCACAATGCACATTCCTTCCCTATCTTAGATGGTTAAAATATAGTCGTAGCACATCCTATAAATCAAATATTCAATACCCCAAAAATTTGTGTTTTGCAACACCCAACTTCATAGGGTTACCTCATTAAATGACTTTGGCAATGGCTTTCCTTCCTCCTTAAGCTTTAGAATCTTCGTCTGAGCCTCTTTTGCCCATGTGTACTTGGCTAGAATGTGCTCCACATCAGCAATCGTGCAGTTGCAGTGCTTCGTCGCATTAATCTTGTCGCTACTTTGTAATTTCTGCAGAACGGAGTGCAGCACACACAATCAAGAGCCCCTAAATCTTGGATCCGAAGCATCCAACGCAAGTAAAGAAAAGACTGTAGTAACAGATTTCCGATTAGTGTGTACCTCGCCGGTGGGGTCGATGGTGCCGAGGTAACGGAGCACGGCGGAGTGCTTCTCGAAGGTGTTGACGACAGTGGCCTCGCTGGCCCGCCCGGCCACGAAGTTCTTGAACGTCCCCAACTTCCTCGCCTTCTCCATCGTGTCCGCGAACTCTGCGAAATCCAAATCCCCGGGACACCGGTCAGGACGCGGGTACTTGACTAACGAGGCAATAATAGGAGAGCTCGGACACAGCGGGAACTTACGGATGAGGGTGAAGGAGGCAGGATCGGAGTCGGCCTCGTCGGGCTTCTTGCCGGTGAAGGTGGATTTGATCTTGTCGAACCAGCCGAGGGAGGCGAGGTGCGGGGTGGAAGAGATACCGCGGGAGGGCGTGAAGAGATGGAGCGCACGGCGGGACGCCATGGGTGTAGTTTCCGGTGAGCCGCCGCCGGCGAGGTGGGGTGGCGTTCCTTTGCTGGGGTTTATTTGGCGGCGAGGAGGAATGGGAGATGTATCATATGGGCTTTCAAGAGGCACACATACGTGGGCCTTCTTAGAGCAACTAGGAAGAATGGAAGATGTATAGTGGGTTTTAAAGAGGCACACATACATGGACTGTCTCCTTTTTTGTTTTAGCACAGCAAAAAATTAGAAGACGGTCCACAATTTGCTTTGATGCTTATAGCATGTATGAAGAATCCTCTATTGCTACCGGAAAAGTCAAATCCAAACACATAAATGGCTCTTCTTCATGTAACTTTTTTTATTGAGGCGATTCTTCATGTAACTTTATTGCATTGTACAGCTCTAATATTTATACTACATAATGAACTAAAACTTCACTAAACTCAGATATGTTTTTGCACCATCCTGGTCAAATTCAGTTGTCATGACATCCATGTAAGTTATATTTATCTTACAAGGATGCAACGCATTAGATAAATTTAAGAATTATAAATTTGTTCCACACATTGTTTTGAGTAGAAAATCAAATTGAGATTTAAATAATATATGTAATGCCATAATCTTCAATTGCAGCATTGGCCTAACTACTTGTTCAGAAATAATACTAAACTTTGATCAACATATTCATATTATCCACAAAGTTATACTATAGAAATAAAATTTACGAAAAAACTGCACATAAAAGTTTCAATTTGAATATAAAAAATTATTAATATATTGATAGTTAAAATTATGTAAGTTTAACCAACTGTGTAAATAATCATAATGCCTCATGTACACTCCCCCCGTTCTGAAATTGTTGTTGCCGTTGACTTTTCGAGTTACGTTTGACCGCTCATCTTATTCAAAATATTAGATCAAATATGCAAAATTATAAGTTATGCTTCACTTTTCTTAATTGGTAAAATAAATCATAACAAAATATATGATATTTTTTAATAAGACGAATGATCAAACATAACTAAAAAAATCAATGACGACAACAATTTAAAAACGGAGGGATGAAGTAGGATACATGACCCGAATCGAGAGGTCCATCTGCACTCAATAGTGGGACCACCACGTACTTAGTCTTTAAACTGGTGGAGTCCAGCTTGTTTTTGTTTATCCAAGGAGGAGTCCATCTTGTGAGTGTGGATGGATATGGATATGAAGCAAGGAAAATATTCGTGGGATTTGTGTATTCTTTGTTACTCCCCGTAGACATTACATCTCTCCTAGTTCCTATTATATCCTTTTTTAAAAAAAATACTTAGTGAACATTGGAAAATAAATATTAGAATTTACTGAGAGGAGAATCTAGAACATCCAGACAAAACATATGTATTTCTTTAGTACAATTGAAAAAAGTTCGTATCTTTGTAGGATCATCTTACCATGTGGCATGGATTCAATGCAAAGTTAGTGTCGATATATAACTATGAGATTATGCTATAAGCTAATATAGGAGTAAAATGCTTTGTCGGTCTTAAAAAAACTTGTCATGAGGTTTCGTTTAGTCCATAAACATGAATAGTGCAGATTGAGATCCTTGAAATTGTTATATGTGTAACCTTAGATCCAAACCAAATTTTTGTTGTGTTATCAATATTTCTTTCCTCTTCTTCCTTCCCTGACATTTAGTAGAAGTATGAACATTTTAAGTCTAAAATATAGTATGAGTTAGTTCAAATTATTTGTACTCATTGATTCTTCTTTATTGTGGCATCTTTTTGTGTTGTATCTCTTACATTTCTAAACAAATGTTCTTGCAACATGCCACCAGTGTGCATACAACCAAACTTTTGTAATGTCGCGGATTGATTCCTTCTTCAAAGGTAGATTGGTTTGCCACTCATAACTTGGTTGTGCACAATCTGGTTAAATAAAACCAGTGTTGGGAGGTTAATAAGAATAAGTTCAGATGGTTCACAGTGTTGTTTACATTTTTGTAAAATGCACATTAATGTACGTACTTGGATGAAGCGGTGATACTAATGTTTCTAATGGGCATTTAAATGATCTATTTGCACTAAGATAATTAAGGGTTTCTAATGGGGCTTAGATGCCAATCCTAAAACAATTTAATTTTGCTTATTTTTTTAAGCAAAATGCAACCAATGTGGATGTGAAGAAAGGGACATGTCAAAATTTGTTTTTTCTTAGGCCACTACACGTGATACGAAGCAATTGATGAGCCTGTGAGACTCCTGTTTCATTCTTTGTGATGTCGATTGGATCGGCAAGGCCTAAAGAGATGATATGCTGCCAATGTCTAAATAATGAGGGTCACATTGCCTTTTCTTTGCTTCTTCATTTTTTTTGAGCTTGCATGGTATTTTTTCTTGGTACTTTTTTCTTTGCGGGAAAAAACATTGGTGATGTATAAATTCAAAATATTGCATGGTGCTTTTTTCTCCGAAAGAGGGTACTGAGTTGCTAACCGGTGATACAAAAGTTTCTAACGGACAAGAAAGGAAATTTGGTAAGGTTGAGATCCATGTCATGAAAATTAATGGGAAATCATAATACAATTTCTTGTGTGAGGATGGCTGAGTTTGATATGGTGTCATACTCTGTCTATGAATTGTTAATGCTCTATGATTGTGTGGATCATAGCTTATTTGCATGGCCATGAAGCTTACAAAGTTAGGTTTTCATGGGGGTTTACTAAAAAAATATACATAATGAAACTATTTATCAGTTGGGAATGGGAGGGGTCTAACAGCATCTCCAAAAGACTCATAAAATTGACCCTATAAACTTGTTTTTGGGAGCAACTAAAAAATTATGAGAGGCAATTTTTCTCTCCTCCTCCAACAGCCCCCCCCCCCCCCCCCCCCCCAAAAAGTGAATTAAAACATTATTGATTGGGCTACATCAGGGCTAAAAAACATTAATTTCATTGGAAAAACAAGGAATGGGAGCCCCAATTCTCCCCCTGTTTGTAGCTACAAATGAAGGGAGTTTAGGGGCTATGAAAAAACAGGGGGTTGTTTTAGGGTGCTGTTAGAGATAGTTTTTTTAATTGAATTCTAATATTTTGATTTAAGAGAGGTATATGGGGCTCTCTTGGAGATGCTCTAAGGTGTCATGTAGTAGCCATGGTTTCGTTTCTCTACTTGCCTCTTAGGTTTATCTTGATTAGTGCATATGGTAGCATTGATGTCAGTTTACTTCACCTAATCCGAAATATAAGTATTTCAGAAAATTTGCCAGTCAAACCGTCACAGTGTTACAACTTTGGCCATCCATGCATGTGCTTTTTAGTTGAGAAATTTACACAAATATTTATGCAGATTGTCAATGTAATATCAGGATTATTGCATTCATCAAGAAATTAATATACTTGCATGCACGCAGGCTCTTCTACTTGAACATTATATATCATAGCGAATTCTAGTCAAAGTGTCAACTTGAAGACAACTTCTTGTAATGGATACCATTTCGTTTTGTTGTTGTGGACCTTGCATCATCACTTCGACTTGTAAGCTTTGATGCTGGCACATTAGTGTGATGTCCTTCCGAAGGGGACCCTAAATAATACTCTCCCCCGGTTTTAAATTGTTGACGCCATTGAGTTTGTAAGTTATGTTTGACCATTCGTCTAATTCAAAATATTTTAAAAATTATCATAAATTTTTGCTATGATTAGTTTTATCACTAAAGGAAATTGATGGGCATGTTTGGCATAGCTTATGTTTATGCAAAAAAACAACTTTTGCTATGGCTTCACTACCAGGATCGCGACTTTCCCCGAGTGTCTAAAGTAGTCGGGGAAGATGCAAAAACACTCGGGGAAATGTTCCCCGAGTGTAACACTCGGCGAAGGTAAGTCGGCGTAGGTTTACTCGGCGAAAACAACCTTCCCCGAGTGTCAACCGATAAGCGCACGGCAAAACTTTCCCCGAGTGTCAAGATCGCTCTCGGAGAAGCGAACAAAATAACGGACGATGCCTTAACGGCGTTCCACCTTCCTCGAGTGTTTTTGTCTGGAAACTCTCGGGGAAACCTGAACCCTTCCCCGAGTGTTAGATGTTACACACTCGGGAAACCGGACTAGTCCGGGTACCGTGTGATCCGGACTAGTCCGGATACTTGTCCGCTTAGTTGCGGACTCCAGAGACTTGGCAACGGACTAGTCCGCCTAGGCCGGACTAGTCCGTGTGTCGTTGTCCCCGAGTGTTTGTGTTCAGACACTCGGGGAAACCCTCCAACTTCCCCGAGTGTTTGTGCTATTACCCTCGGGGAAGATGTTTTTCAGAACCATTTTTGTTTGTATTTTCGACTAATCCAATTGATAAACTCAGGCATTTGATATATATGACAATGTGCATCCATTTTGACAACCACAGCCATAACCAAAATCATCAAATAGTGTACAATTGAATAATTAAGATACACATAGTCCGCAATCCAACATATAGTCCACAAACGTTCACAAGTGCACACATTGTCCACAAACGCTTACAAGTCCATAAATAGTTCACAACCACTCACAAGCTACACATATAGTCCACAAAACACAAATCATGGATCAACGGGTGGGGGTACATGTGGGAAAAGCGGACGACTTGCCGATAGATCCATGTCTTGCACCCCAGCCTCAACATTCGACCCCGTTGACCCAGGCATCGGCTGCATAAAGGAAGACATAACATTTGTGATGCAACGTGTATAGCACAACCAAGTTTCCTAAGTCTATGTTTTCTAAGTCTATATATGTTTTCTAAGTCTCTAAGTTTGTCTATGTTTTCTAAGTCTGTAAGTTGTGTAAGGTTGGCAAGAGACTCACCGGAGAAGAAATCGGAGGACGAGGAGCGAATGACGGATGTGGCGGCAGCTGGTGACCCAGCGCCGCGAACTGAGCGTGAAAGTAGGAGAACATCTCCTGTGTCTGCGCTTGCACCTGCGCCTGCACCTGCGCCTGCACCTGCTCCTGCACCTGTTGCGCCAAACTCGCCTCGAGGTGCTCCCGTCTGGCCCTCTCTTCCTCAAGCTGGGCCTGCAATATTCAATGAAATGTTAAACTATAGTGCAATATTGAATGAAATGGGAAAATTAAACGAACAAGGAATATAACAGTAATAACCTGGAGGGCCTGTGTAGCAGTCGGTCGTTCGCGTATGCTCGGGCCACCGCTAACAGTCCGTGCTCGAATCTGGGAGAGCGTGGGAGTACTCGCCGTGTCGATGACGCTGTCACCGAGTGCGTACCGCCCATGCTTCTTGCCTTTTCCCGCCCTCATCACGACTTCTCCATCGAGGTCGTGTGACCTCGGATCGTAGTCTTGCCCATATACCTCCTTTGCCACCTCTGAGTACGAACTGAGGCGGCTATAGGCGGTCGGATTGCTGTACGCCTCAGGCGGGTCCTCCGGGTTGTAGTGGATCTCCGCCGTCGCCTTGCCCTTGTGGGACAAAGCAAAAGCCTCGAATGTGTTGATAGGCTCACCACCATGAGCCGCTGACTGAGGAAAGAAGCATGATTAGAAATTATGCATTATTGAGAGTTAGAGTGAAGAAATGATTTGACATACGTATTTTGCCGCATATTCGTTGAGGCTAAGACTGCCCTGATGGTTTGATGGACCTTGCATCATCAACCGACGCTGTCGGCAAGCCTCGTGCCTCGAAGCCCAGTCATGGGCGCACCACTTGCCCACCAAGACATTCCAGCACTCGCTATGCGCTGCCATCCACCACGGAGTCGCCTGCACGTCATCAAGCATATGACATATAAGAAGGTCAAATGAAACATAGTTAATGTCATTAAAGATTGTTCTGTATTTACCTCCAAGTATTGTTCCTTCGTCAGCGTCATCTTTACTGCGGCCTTCCTGTCAACCATCACATCCCTGACAGCGTTGTAATCAACGATGGCTTGGGCGCGCGCCTCGTACATCATGTCCTTGACAAGTTTTTGACACGCTGTACATGCCACCTGCCGCGCCAGGTCCCCGTATCCTTCTTCAATTCTGTAGAAATCCTGCATACAAACGCGGTGTATCAAACCATTATTTCAAGAATGATCAATAAAATGCTATGTGTTGAGCAATGTAGTGAGGAAGACTTACCCACAGTTCGTTGATCACCCGCTCCATCTTGTTGTTGAATTTCCTGCCATCTCGATCCACCACGTCGTCCACGGCGGCGTAGTGATCAAAAGTGTCGGCAATCTCTAATCCCTCCGGAAGCTGCACCAATCCAGGGTAGTGTTGCTTGCACAAAGTACCCAGGATGCAGTTGACCTTGCGTTTGTGAGAACCACCAGCGGGAGAAGTCCAAGACCTGCCAAAATCATTAAGATAAAGTGTTAGTATCAATTGTTATTTAAAACAAATGAAATAAAAGTGTATTGGTAACATGTAAAGTAACTTACCGGGGAGGGACAGGGCGAACTATCGGACGACGGTCCAAAGGTATCGGTCGCTTCGGCAAGGTCGACGACCCACGCACCCAGGGTGCATTGGCCTGGCCGTGCTCTCCCTCGTCCTTGCCGTGCTCCCCCTCCTCGCCCTCGCCCTCCTCCTCGTCCCCCTCCCCGTCCTCGCGCTCCTCCCCATCCTCGCGATCCTCCACCTCCTCCTCAGACGACTCAAACTGTTGCTCCTCCTCGTGCTCAGGCGACGGTGACCTCGCTCCACCTCTCCCTCGACCTCTCTCTCCACCTCTGCCTCCACCTCTCCCACCTCTCCCTCCACCTCTCTCACCTGTCCGTCCACCTCTCCCACCACCCTTGCTTGCTCCTCTCTGCCGACTACCCTCACCACGGTAAAAGATGGACAAGGACCTCGTCGTAGCTTTGGTCATAGCTTTGCCTACGCCGCCCACCATCGTTCTTCAATCACCTGCAATTAAAACAAGACAACAAATCAGCATATTTTAAAAAAAGATAACAAAGTATTATAAATAAAGTAAAATAATAACCGAAATCTAATTAGTACGGATCATACATGTATCAGAATTCAGAAATAATCATCATCGTCGATAATAGGTGGATCATTAGTCTCATCATCAATATCGTGCATGTCGACATAATCATGCAGGTTCTCCGAAGGAGGAGGAATGTCGTCATCACTGTCTAGATGTAATCGCTCAAGAAGTTGTAAGTCCCGCGCATTATCAACCTCATCTCCAACGCCCTCATTGTCTACTTCCATTTCGAACACTTCAGTTAAGTCTATCACAAAACTCCCTTCCACCCCATTGTCTTGAAAGAAGTCATCTTCCTCATATGTGTTTGGGTCTATAGTGTAATCGGCATCGTTTGGGACAAGTAGTTTACCGTGTGGCGATACCTTGTACACAACATCCCAACCTCGGAGACGTTCATCGGTTTGGCACGGGTATGAGAGATAATAAACTTGCGTGGCCTGAGTAGCCACGATATAGACATCGTCTCCTGGTAAGACGGTTGACTGTCGAATTTCAACTAGCCCAAGATTAGGAGTCCGTCTCACTGCTTCAGGGTCAAACCAATGGCATTTGAAAATGACAGGATTAAGAGGTTTGCAACCAGGAAAATCTAATTCGTATATCTTTTCGATTCTTCCATAATACTCGACGCCATCATCGCCGGGCGTAAAAACTCCCGTATTTGTGGTTCGTCGATTGGGACGACTCTCCTCGTAGCTTGTTGTGTGAAAGCGATATCCGTTGACGTCATAACCGTTAAATGACCTAACCCTATAGTCACAGCCGCTGGAAACTTGTCTCAACTCAGCATTCATGGACTCATCGGTTTGGCCATGCATGATAGAGCAGGATAGGTCATCATTTAAGAGCAACGTAATGCATGTCAAACTAAACACGAGATAAATCGGTTTCACAGTACCTTTTTTTTTAACCAAGAAATGAAATCGGGTTTTCCACTCCCCGCACCCTGTTTAAGTAGGGTGTCAATTTCGTTCGAAGTAGGATTCCTTGAACGTCGCCAGAATTGATTAACAAATTCTCTGTGCCAACGAGGGAAAAGATTAGAGGTTTGATGCAGAAGAATGACTATTCGAAAGTAGGTTTGTTGAGAACTTACTTTATATATGATGCAGTTTCCTTAAGGTTGGTCAACACATATAGCATGATCGTGCGCCACTCATTGTATGCCAAGAACTTGCTGGTGGCACCACTTGCACTTCCGAGTTGCCCTTGGAAAAGGCTGAGGCTTGAGTCATTTTCAGCAGCATTGTAACGAGGGGGTGGATTATGCACGCTAGGAAGGTTGTCAGCATAGTACTTTGTAGTGAAGTTTGACACCTCCTCGAGAAGGTATGCCTCTGCCATGGAAGCTTCAATTTTGTATTTATTTTTACATTTAGTTCGGAGAACCTTTAGACATCTCTCAATGGAATAGCACCAACGGTTCTGCACAGGCCCACCCATTCGTGCCTCATACGGGAGGTGCAAAATCATATGCTGCATCGAAGTGAAGAAGCCGGGTGGAAAGATTTTCTCCAACTTACAGAGCAACACAGGAGCCATTTTTTCCATGTCTACAATCATCTTTTTTGGTATCTCCTTAGCACAAAGTTGTCGGAAGAAATAGCTCAACTCTGCCAGCGCTTGCCATACATGGTCAGGGACATAGCCTCGAACCATTGAGGGGAGAAGCAGCTCAAGCCACACGTGGTAGTCATGACTCTTGACCCCAGTGACTCGCATAGTTTCCAAGTTCACTCCCCTCCTCAGGTTCGATGCAAACCCATCAGGGAACATTAAGGTTTTAAACCATTCAAGTACTTCCCTCCTTTGGGCCCTCGTCAAGACGAAATCAGCCTTAGGCTTTGTCCATCTCTTGTTGCCGGGTTTAGGAGACGCCATGTCAAGCTTAGGTCTGTCGCATAAGGTTGCTTGATCCAATCTTGCCTTAACGTTGTCTCTTGACTTATCAGCATAGGCCATGATCGTACAGAAAGACGCCTCCCCAATATTTTTTTCTGTGTGCATTGGGTCAATGTTATGTGGAAGAAGAATGTCGTCCATATAGGAAAGCCTATACAAGCCCGAGATATGAACCCAGGCATGTAGCTCACCATATCCCTCAAAACCATCTCCACTTTCATTGACCTTGAGAGCATCTAGCTCGGCACGAACATCGGCACATGTCATGATCTGTGGTGCAGGGTCGCTAACTTCGACACCTTTCGTAAAGTTCTTTATGTCTCTTCTGAATGGATGGTCAAGAGGGAGGAATTGTCGGTGTTTGTCGAACGAAGAATACTTGCCACCCTTCTTCAAGTAATGAAACATCAGCTTTGACTTGCATACTGGGCATGGGAACTTGCCGTGAACACACCACCCACAGAATATCCCATATGCCAAGAAGTCATGCAGAGAATACTGGTACCAAACATGCATTTTGAAGTTTGTTTTTGTTGCTTTGTCGTATGTCAATACCCCTTCCTTCCAAGCACGTTCCAAATCATCGATCAGTGGCTCCATGAACACATTCATATTATTCCCCGGATGTTCAGGAATTATCAAGGACAAGAATATGAACTGTCGTTGAAAGAGGATGCCGGGGGGGGGGGGGGGGGGAGATTGAGGGGTATAACGAACACGGGCCAACAAGTGTATGAGGCAGCCCCCATTCCATAAGGATTGAACCCATCTGTTGCCAGTGCGACACGTACATTACGAGGCTCATCTGCTTTCCTATGATGGATTCGATCAAAATGTGTCCACGATTCACCATCGGCCGGATGTACAAGATTATCGGGATGGTATCGCACTCCTTTTTTGTGCCATGTCATCTGTTTCGCAGTCTCTTCAGTCATGTAAAGACGCTGGATCCTCGGTATGAACGGGAGGTACCGTAGGATTCTCGCAGCGACCGACGTCTGCCGCTTTTCACCATCACCTGATTCTACCTCCAGGTACCGTGACGATGAGCACTTTGGACAGTACAAAGCTTCTGCATGTTCTTTGCGGAATAACACGCATCCTTTCGGACAAGCATGTATCTTCTCATATGGCATCTTAAGTCCACGAAGTAGTTCCTGTGACTCATACATGTTCTTTGGCAGAATGTGACCTTCCGGAAGCATGCTGGCAATAACTGCCAACATGACATCGAAATTACGGTGACTCAGGCTAAACTAGGACTTTACGACCATCAGACGCGCAATGGCATCCAGTTGAGAAACCTTGGTATGGCCGTGAAGGGGCCGCCGTGCCGCACCCAACATATCATAATACGCCTTTGCGCTTGGCTCTCGCTCCTCCTCCCTGCACCCTTCCTCGAAGTTGTGTGCCTCTGCATAGTCATTCAACATGTCTGCTACCCCGACATCCTCATCAAAAGCCTCGTCGATGCGTGGTCTGACGACCTCGTGTCGCACATGATCAGCCTCACCATGGCTGGTCCACCGTTTATAGTTCTCCATGAATCCATGCTTTACGAGATGTTTACCCATTTCCTTCCTTGTTTGCTTCTTACGGTTTTCACATTCACTACATGGACAGAAAGTCCGAGGAGGATTTCCTTTAACATTGGCAAATGCTTTGTTCATGAAACCTTGAGTCTTTTTAATCCATTCCTTAGTCCACGAACTCTGACTTTGGCGGCCCGTGTACATCCACTCACGGTCATCCATCCTCTAACATATCACCGAGTAATAGATAAATCAATTGCATCTACCGTTCACTTATACAGTCTAATAGGTGAAGATAGGTCCTAATCCCACCTGAGGATGTGCAGATGAAGTTATTTTTCATGCTCTACTCCTATCCAAGACGGAATTTCGACAGCACCTCCCCGCTGTTCTCCAAATACACATCCTGACAAGGAGATTGTGTATCCGGAGAACAACAGGGAGATGGTGACGAAACTCTGTCTCGGAGAGGAATAGAGCACGAAAACTAACTCATCTACACATCCTCGGGCTGTCCAAAAAACGTGGACAATTCGAAACGGATACGTCTATACATATGCAGTTCTTTGCATATCTATAGCCGTATCTCTTTCAAACCGGAGACATCTAACTAGGTTTTCCGTGACCTACAAACATGAATCAAAAAAAGAGAGTCTTTTATGTCTCACCTAGCTATCCAGCAAAGTGAGGACTCAAGGACGATGCAACAAACTCACCCTGTAGAAAAATAGAACATAATAGTGTCAATTTGGTAAAATTCGGCAGCACCTCCCCTACACGATGAGGTTTCCAAAACCTGCAACTAAACCATGTCATTTTGGACAGCACATATTTCATATTTAAACATTTTAGAGAATAAATATCATTCATTTTCAAATTATCAACGAATCAGTGAACAAAATTAGAACTAATTGCTCACTGCCCACGAAACAAACTGAATTGAAAAAAAAAAAGAAGAGAGCCACGGTCTGCTCACTTTGCGGAGATGGAGAAGAACGCCGGGGAAGCGGGCGGCAACAAGGCAGGAGGGTCGGGGCCGGGGACTGGCAGGAGAGGAGCCGGGACCGGGGGCCCGCGACGGAGTCTCCTGCTGCGGGTCTGGGCCAAGGCGGCGCGCCGCCACCGGGGCCGCCGAGTGCGGGGGCGAGGCCGGGGCGGAGGGGCGGGGAGTCGTCGACGGCGTCGGGTGGCCGGGTCGCGGCGGCGTCGAGTGGCCGGGACTTTGCCGGGGAGGCGAGGCGGAGGCGGCGGCGGGGGCGGGGGCGGGGGCCGGAGCAGCGGGGGCGGGGCCGAGCTCCGGGCCGCGGCAGTGAGGAGCGGGGTGCGGCGGGGCCGGGGTGCGGCGGCAACGAGCGGGTGCGGCGTGGGCGGTGTGCGGCGGCGTCGGGTGGCCGGGTCACGGCGGCGTCGACTGGCTGGGTCGTGGCGGCGTCGGGTGGTCGGGTCGCGGCGGAGGCGGGGGCGGGGTGCGGCGGCGAGCTCCGGGCCGCGGCAGCGACGAGCGGGGTGCAGCGGAGACAGGGTGGGGCGGCGAGGAGTGCAGTGCGGTGGGGGTGGGGTGTGGAGGAGAACGCGCGGCCCCGTGAGCGGTTAAGTCGCCACCCCCCTTCCCCGAGTGTCCAGATCCAGGACACTCGGGCAATTCATTTCTTGCGCAACTCAAAAAAATTATAAAATAGCAAAAAAATTCAAAAAATCTCAGAAATTTGGGATTACACGGGGCGGACAAGTCCGCATATTCCGGATGGGACGGACTAGTCCGGCTGTACCCGGACTAGTCCGGCGGTACCCGGACAAGTCCGGGTATCGTGTTTTTCACCTTTAACCGTGGACAACTTACCTCTTCGTTTTCATCTTCCTCATTCTCCACCAAAACTCTCTCTCCTCTTCCTCCGGTGACCAAGGGCGATCCTCCGGCGATCTCTTTTCCCAACCGATCAAGGAGTCAAGTTTTGGGGGAGTGGAATTGTGGGACGCGGATTAGTCCGTTTCCTTTCGGATTAAGCCGTTCTCTCAAGGTATCCCATCCTTTTCGGCTCAATCCCCTTGTTCCCTAGGGTTTAGTCCAAAATCCCTGTAGAGGAGATGTTTCCTAGGATGCTATAGATGTACATTGTGCAATATGGCTAGGATTTGGTGTCGATTTGCATTACTTGATTACTTAGGGTTAGGGTTCGACAGAACCCGGACAAGTCCGCCTGTATCCGGACAAGTCCGCCTATTGCCGGACTAGTCCGTGATATGCCGGACTTGACCGTGTTCTGATGAACCAGAACTCTGAATTGTTGATTCTGCTTCACACCTTTGTCTCTTCTCCTCATCTCTTAATCCCTAGTGCTTTTTTCTTCTGTCAGCCGCAGTCATGGATGATGGTGGTAACGCCGGGAACCGGGAGAAGCGCACCAAGCATAGGCACGATGAAGGGGGCAGCTCCAAAAGAGGGAGAGGCAAGCCACGGAGTCGCAGAGTGCGTCTTCAGACTGTCACCTCAAGCATGTATGAGACTGAAGAAGAAAGGGCACAAGAGGATGACAACACCAATCTCATTGGTCCTTTAAAGTTGCATGAACCAGAAGAAGATCCGGCGATGCTAAGAGACCGCCGTAACTACAAAAATGAGGCAGCTGCAGCCTTGGTAAGAAGGAAGAAAGATGTCTACTCTATTGCTAAGATGGCATATGATCCACGTTTTTGGAGTTACTTCCATGAGGATTACTATGCATCTGTCTACTTGCCTTTGACTACCCCCGTGTGTCCAAGCAAGTTTGTTGATTGGGGCTACATGGAAAAGAGAAAGCTTCCTGTGTTTGAGGAAGTGATTGCAGCCTGCAAGTATCATGGCCTCATAGACATTCTGAAGTTTGATTACCCATGGAACAATGAGGTCATTGTTCAGTTCTACTCCACTGTCTTCTTCAAGCCTGATGGAGATCAGAAGATCACATGGATGACAAATGGAGAGCAGTACTCAGTCACACCTAAGAGGTTTGCTGCCATTCTCAAGCTCAAGACTGGTAAAGGGGCAAGGATTCATGCTGCTGATGCTCTTCGCACTCACGAGATTGACTTCATGTACAACACCAGCGGAACATACATTCCTCCCAAGACTACCGGTCTTCTTCCCTTCTATCGTGTGCTGCACAGGATTTTGAGGAGCACCTTGGCTCCAAGGGAAGGTGATGCTGGCAGCATTCCCGCTTATGAGCGAAACCTGCTGAGTTGGATTCGTGGCCAGGACAAGTTTGATGTGTTTGACTTCATCTATGAGGAGATATATGACATTGCCACTAATCCCACTCGTGCTTGTGGCTATGCTCCATACATCATGTGCATGATTGAGGCCGTGACCAAGTTGGAGTTTGTCAAGGATGTCACTCACACAGCTCTTCAGCCTCAAGCTCCATCAGCCTCAACTACACCTGCTCCTCCTCCTCCATCTCAGCCTGTGGCAACCTGAAGTGGTAGAGCCACATCTCAGCCCGCTCCCAATCCCGGAGGTCTGTTCAAAATGTTGAAGTCCATCTTCACCATCTGCCGAGACAACTCCGTTCGAGCTCAGAAGGAGAGGGCAGCTAGAAAGAAGGACACTCGATGCATCAAAGCCTTGTATGCTGAACAGGGCATTCTGCCAGCTCGTTCCTCATCTGGCTCTGAAGCTGAAGACAGTGATGAGGTTGTGTATGAGGATCCTTCCGAGTCCTTCACCCCTGCGGAGCGTGCTTTCTTTGATCAATTCACCGCTGGTCCGTCCACTAGTGCAGCTGCTCCGGCATCTCAAGCTGAAGAAGATGATGATGATGTCGATGATGATGAAGCGAGCAGTGATGGCGGCGATGGAGGTGATGAGGACTCCATGGGGGAATAGCGGCTACATCGACAATCTCGATCTTTTTCTCTTCCTTTTTGGTGTCTTGATGCCAAAGGGGGAGAAGAAAAGCTTTATCCATCTATCTATCTATCTATCCTAGCTGATCATGGACTTGGTGTGATTAGAAAAACTCTTTGTGCTTAATTAGATGTTGGCTTGTAATCGTTATAACTATTTATGTAAGACTATGTTGGCTTGAATGCACATGTTTAGGGGGAGTTTTTCACTCTCAATGAAAGCTTTATTTGGTTGTCATCAATCACCAAAAAGGTGGAGATTGAAAGTGCATCTAGGCCCCCTAGTGGGTTTTGGACGATTGATGACAAACAGTTAAAGGTCTAATGATTTTTGAATGAGATTATGTGCAGCAAAAGATGGAAATGCGTGTTTGATGTTCTCTCAAAATGAAAAAGAAAGAGAAAAGGCTGCCTATGTCTTTGAATTTTATTTCTTATCTTTGAATAATAGGTATGCCGTACTATCAAGAGGGATACGACGTAAAAAGTTGTGAATGTGTCTAAGTGCTCAAAATTCTAACTTCTTTTGCATCAAGAGGGCTAACAGGCAGTTTTCAGGCTTTGGGAGCCGGACTAGTCCGCCTGGAGCCGGACTAGTCCGTATATCGTCTGATCCGGACTTGTCCGGGTACTTGTCCGCTTATTTGCGGACTCCAGAGACTTGGCAACGGACTAGTCCGCCAGGGACGGACTAGTCCGGGTGTCGTGGTACGCGGACTTGTCCGCTTATTAACGGACCACAGAGACTTGGCAACGGACTTGTCCGCCAGGGTCGGACTAGTCCGTGGCTCAGGGTTTTCCAGACTTGTCCGCTGACTTGTCCGCAAGTTTTTGTGCCTAAACACTTTCCCTGAGTTTTTGTGCCAAAACACTCGGGGAAGATGTTTTTAAGAACAATTTTCTTTTGTTTTTTTGACAAATCCAATTGACAAACACAAGGCATTTAATTTATATGACAATATACATCCATTTGATGACACAAATATCATCAATAGGCACATATATCACCAATATGTCACATAAGTTCAAATATATCACAAGTCCACATAAGCAAATACATAGAAATAAAAAGGTACATAAGTTCAAATACATCACGTACAAGTTCACAACAATGACAACTGAAGTTCACATCTCAAGTTCACAATATTGACAACATAAGTTCAGAACAGAAGTTCACAACAACAGTTCAGAAGCAAGCTCGCGGCGTCTCCGGTGTGCTTTTCTTGAGTACTTGCCCCTTCGAGCGTCTCCTCATCTCTCCTCATCTCTGGATTTAGCTGTAAAGGAGATGTGTTAGCAAAGAGACGGCTAGAATATTGTTTTAATTAATTCGATAGTTGTATACATAAGGATTGAAGTTCAACTCAGGTTAAAAAAAAAAAGAATTGAAGTTCAACTAAATGTACCCTTAGAAAGGACATGATGAGATAGCTTCATTGCGGGCGGGACTACTGGAAGCCGATATTATCTCGGTGTCACCTTCGTTTGATGGTGTCTCCGGTACTTCGGTGCTACCTTCGTTTATTGGTGTATCCGGTATATGCATCGAATCATCGCTTGATGAAACGGGTGCTTCAATATAGTAACCTGATGCATGAGGATCCGCATAAGGTAGTAGCAGTTGTTGGACTGTCTAGGTGCTCAAGTTTGTAGTTAGGGGGCGATGTATAGACTGGTTGTAGCATACCTGCTTGCTGATGAGATGGTCCAAGTGCACCTCCTACTTCAGAAGTCCCCTCCCCGTCCTCATCTTCTAGCGGAAATAAATTGTAGCGGAGTCGTGGGATGGTGTCTGCAGTAAGAGTGACAATTGTTAGAGGAAACAATGTAACATTATCGGAGGTACCATATGTTGTAACTTGAGTTACCGTTGGCCTGAGCTGCATGTGCATCCGTCGGTGGAAATGGTCGTACTCGAATCCAAATATTCCATATGTTCATTGTAGTAGAGTTTTTGCGGATGCCAATTTGCATTACCGGAGGTATAGTTGATGGGCATGCATATGTTTCCATGCTGAATGCGAGATCAGCGGGATTGACACGGATATTTTTAACTACACATATGTTCCTGAAGATTGTAGGTATGAGATGGGTCTGGTGCCAAAAGACTGGTGGCAGTCCAGCTACAACCAGCAGCAGTGATTGGCGGTTTTCGACATTCTGTGGGCCTGAATAAGATTGGGTCTGGGAGCGGGGAACTGTGTCATTGATCTCTACTTCAATGGAACCATAATTGAGCGTCAGTGGTAACATCGAAAGGTACCGTTGGTCAAGTTTAAGGAATGGGTGACGCAAGATCCTATTGGTCAGTTTAGGGTCGCCAGTTATCAGCACATAGTCACAAAGGTACTGGGAGATATGATTTAACGGAAGGAGCACACCCGTCTGTTCGTGTAAGGCTGACTGTATCAGTTGGTTATCGATGAGAAATGGAGAATGGGTCTTCAAAACTACTACGAGGCCTAAAATTTTTGCCTCAACGTAGTTTATCTCATGCTCATCAAAGATCACGAGGTGTGGGTAGTGGAAAGACGCCGACATCTCCTGCATAAAATAAGATTGATGTGTCACTAGAATAAAATCTTCATGATTGATGTAACTTGATTATCTTACTCAATTGGATAACTAACTACATATGAAACTAAAATTGCTAAGTAAAATTAGCTAACTAACTAGTACTATCAACATACAAGCATTTGTCAATTACCGGGCAAATTGCAAATCCATCATTTTGCAAGCATTTCATAACATACAAAGAATTGAACAAACAAGGCAAGCCTCCACTATCAACATATACATTCATCATTTCCATACATTTTCACATGCAATTTAACCTAAAATTTGCATATAAAGCAATTCAAATTTAATTTGCATACAAAGCAATTCAATTTTGACCACCACAATCTATTCCATTTCATACAATTCAATTTTTCCAAAATGCATACAAAGCAATTCAATTCCATTTCATTCCAAACATTTCATTCCAAGCAAAATTTGTATATTGGAAAAGGCAGAAAAAAAAAGAGAAAGAAAAGAGAGAAGAAACTCACCTCGGGTGGCTGGCCGTCGAGTCGGGGGAGGCTGGCGTCGGGAGCCCCGGGCTGGACCTGAGCGGGGCCGGAGTTGGGGGTGGCGGAGGAGGTGGAGCCGAGCCGGGCCGGAGTCGGGGGAGGCCGGGGGGAGGCCGCCGGCGTCGGGTGTCTTCCTCGTCGGGGCGGGGGCGGCGAAGCTCGGTGCGGCGGGGGCGCCGGTGTCGTGGAGGAGGCGGGGCCGCCGGTGTCGTGGACGAGGGGCGGCGCGACGTGGCCGGGTAGCCGGTGCCGGGGAGCGGCGGGGCCGCGGCGGCGACGGGCGGGGGAGGGAGGACGGCGGGCGCGGCGGGTGCGGCGGGGGAGGGCGGGCGGCGGGCGCGGCGGAGGAGGGAGGGAGGCGGGCGAGGCGGGCGCGGCGGGCGCGGCGGAGGGAGGGCGGCGGGCGCGGCGGGGGAGGGCGGCGGGCGCGGCGCGGGAGGCACAATAATGGAAAGTGAGAGCGAGTGTGTGGAGGAGGACGCCCGCGCGCGCAACGGATATATATTTAAGGACACAACGTTTCCCGAGTGCCTAGATGCAAGACACTCGGGGAATCTCCTGCCGCCGTCAACACATAACGGCCGCTCTTCAACGCGAGCACGGGCGACACATTTCCCGAGTGTCACGGATAAATACACTCGGGAAAAGTTATTTTCCCCGAGTGTCCTTGTTTCCCCGAGAGTTTTATCACGACACTCGGGAAAAGTGCCTTTCCCCGAGTGCCCGATGAATTACACTCGGGGAAAGGTTAGGCGCTCGGGGAAAAGCTGATTTCTGGTAGTGCTTGTGTACAAAAAATAGCTTATTGGCTTATTCAATCAAACTGTTTGGCAAAACGGTTTATAGAACGACTTATCTAGAGAGTGAGCCAGAAAAAGCTACATTTTTTAGCTTATGTGAAACGGCTTATTCTAGTACAAGAAATGAAGAAGCCGGTGAAGCTGGTTTTTTGAAGCTTTTTTGTGCTTATCTACTGTATCTACAGTAACCGTGTCAGAATAAGCCCAAGCCAAAGC